>JAUZST010002069.1:0-18410 GCA_034779995.1 Parotocinclus haroldoi | reverse complement strand
CCCGCTGTAAAGGAGGGGAAGCACCTAGGGAGAGAGCAGCCAGGTGAGGCTGCAGACAGCAACCTCATCCTGACAGCTTAGGTTTACCTGATAAAGTGAGTGTATATTCAGCACTAATGCCTTCAACCTACACTCTTAATTATTTATTTTACCCATGCCTATTTTGTTTCAAGCAGGTTTTAATCTCATTATGTGCAGATATTGTACACATGCCCAATCAGCTACTTCACTAAGATCCCTGGATTCTGCTGTACTTAATTACAGGCCAATCTCTACAATCTCTAATCTTATATTTTGTGAAAAAAATATTTAGGAAGTAGTATCAGTTCAGTTAAATGATCATCACTACTCTAAGCACCTTAATTAAACATTTCAGTTTGGTTTCAGGGCTTGTTACAGCACTTGAAAATGCACTACTCAAGGTCTTAAATGATTTAAGGAAAAACAGAGACATGAGCAGCCTCTCTGTTTTGGTTCTGCTAGATGTGAGTGCTGCTTTTCGCATAGTTTTTTATGGCATTCTACTTGATTGGCCTCAAAACTGGGTGGGCCTCACTGGCCAAGTCTGGTTTAGATCATATTTAAGTAGTAATGACTGGCATATTACGTTGCGCTGGTCTTCCAAAAAAATCGTGCAATTATCTACAGCATCCCCAAAGGATCAATTTATGGGTATTTTCTTTTAATCCGTAATATATATACTTCAACTTACTGCTATAATTAATAATTATGATATTGATTGTCACCAGTAAGCAAATCATGCAGTTTTATATATTCCCACAACCAAATGCTTGTAAATATATCAGTTTACTGTCCAACTGCATAATAAGTATTAATATTTGGACATCCAACAATTCAAAAACAATTTCTGCAGTTACTACAGAGAAAAAATAGGTTTCCATTAATGAAAGTGATTCACAAAGCAGGAATATACAGGTTTATCTAGATCTTATAACCTTCGAGGCCAAACAATATGTCAAGAGTCTGAGACATTTTGATAATGAGCTCAGTATTCAAAATCACTTTGATGACCTTCAACACTGCATGTGTCACAGGTTCAGAATGTTTTAACCCCCATTGATATTGAGAAACTTGTGTATGCCTTCATCACATCTAGACTTGACAACTGTAATACATAATTATTTGCCCTACTCAAATGTTATATATATAAATAACCAGTTAAGCACTTCAATAAGTCCATTGGTTACCTATGTATTTTAAAAGACTCTAATTACTGCTATACTTTACCAGAATGACAGTTAGATATGTTCCAATCAAGGTACACAAGTCATCTAATATTGATAATATGTTGGTAGTTCTCATTTAGCTCTGGAATTCTCGGCCTAAAAAGCTGAGACCTATTCACTGTCAGAGTGTCAGTGACATTATAAGGAACTACCAGAGGGCAGCAGAGGCACCCTGAACAGACAAAAAAGTCAGCACTGTGAACTACATAGCCCAGAAAGCACAGTATTGTCACCTGGTTTAGCTCATTCATCATTAACAAACCTTATGCAGACTTTACAAGCTGCACCTGGCTGATGCACTATTTAAACTGGCCAAGAGCCAGCATCAGTGCATTTGTTTGTGTTAGACGCTGCCGGTAAATGGTTTGATTGTGTGAGTGGGATTGTGAAAGAGAAAGGTAAAATAAAGCATGAAAGTTGATCTGGGGAAGTCCTGAGAAGAGGGATTTTTGTAGCACATATAAAATGCAAAGGAAGTATAGTTAGACATAGTTGTAGTTAGACGTATAGACAAAGGGTTGGGGAAATGAAAGACAGCTAAGTAGAGAGTGGGATAAAATAGGAAATGTTCAATGAATTTAAGTTTAAGGCATCAGAACTGATCCCAGCCATACTTGAATTATCTTTCATTTTAAAACAGTGATGCTATGGTTTGTGGGAGCCATTTTGAGTTCCTTGTTGCTGGCTGACACATTCTGTATGCAGTTCTTTGTTTAATTTTGCCGCCATTTTTAGCCCCTCCTTGTAGCCATGCCCTTGCTAGCAATCACTTAGTGCAAGCCTAATGATTTTGTGATCTCAGGATCAAATGCACACTCACAGCTGCACAAACATCCTCTCCTTTAACTCTAAAGTAAATTGATTTAAATTATATTTTCTATATAGAATATATGTAAAATATATTGATTATCTACAAGGCAAAGCCCTTCTTCCCCAGTGCTTCCATATAGGCTGTTATTTTATTTGGTGTTCCCAGAGTTGTCAGTCTCTTGCTGTTTCTGGGTCCAAACCAGTCAATACAGTAACACTCACTAAGCATGTACAAGAAGAAGCTTTAGAAAGTTAGCATTTTTTTGGTACAATCTTAAATATTTTATCATTTGCTATTACTGTAATTTTACTTTAGAATGTAATTTATTTATTTTCCTTTCGTTAACTCTGACTAGCACTTTAATTAGTAGTTGGTGCTTAATTCAATGGCATGAACAATAAGATGCATGAGTCTGTTTGGCTTTTGTGGCTGTTTGAGTGTGTTGGTCTGTACATGAGCCAGGCACAGGTGATGTTAAGGTTGAATGATAATGACATTGCTAAGGTTGAATGATATATAGTGCTCTGCAAAAAATCTAAGAACCCTGTTGGATTTGTTTTTTAGCAACGTTGATCATGTATAATATACTGCTCACAACACTTATCGGATCATTCAAAATGACATATCCAGAGCAAAATAATTGTTGCGAACACTGTATATTGTCGATGACTGGACCAAGCAATGGAAAAAACACTCCGTAATACTATGTTCCGCTGACTCGAATTCCAATCTTTGTGAGATTTAGCATATCTTAAGTTTTTCAACCTGTTTCCTTAATGGAAAAGTGTTTCTTGGTGGCTAACCTTCAAAAACACTTGCCACTGTAGTCTGTAGAAGCTATTTTATTCCTGATTTAAAAAAATAGCCAGGATGTATAGTAATAAAGAGACTGAGAAATAATTATGTATGGTAATACTATGTCCAATCTAATGGTAGCCAAAGACTTTTGCACAGTACTGTATATTTTGTTGTAGCATGGTGGCTGACAAAATTTGTTTTCAGTTTTAATTTTCACCAGGATAGTGTATCACCATATAGCCATGGCTCAGTTACAGGAACCCTTGCTTTCCCGGCAGTCACAGTGGCCAGTTCTGAATCCTATAGAACATCTTTGGGGAGGAATGGGTTGGTCAGAGTATTTCAGTACTTTCATCTAATTTCCACCATCTGTGAGAAGATCTGTGTGGTTTTGAAGGACAATGGAAGTCCCAAACGTTACTAGATGGGTGTCTCTAATAAAGTGATCATTCAGGATACATTAACAACACAGTAGACACTTATCCAGTGTGAGCAGTTGAGCTGGAAAGTATAATGGGTGTAATGTATAGAGCCAGGATGTATACCCACAACCTTCCACTTAAACCAAGACATTAACCACTAAGTCACCACTATGAAGCATTCAACAATACAGGACTTCACCTCAGAAGTTTGAATTGAACTGATTTAAATAACTGTACATTGTAAGAGAATTACCTTTGTGCAGATCATGCCAATTCAATATTGTTTGGCTTGATCATCGCTTGATAGAATTGTTATGGGTGTCTAAGACCATATATGACAAGGACAAGGAAATGTAACCATTGCAACGGAGGACCCACAAATTGTTTGCACCTTTTACAGGGTAGAAAGCTTTAAGCTGTATTAGAACATTTCTGAAGTCTCACACGCTCTAAGATGATTTTGTCTTTCACCTCGCAATAACAGTGCACTGGCCACCCCCCATCCTCCAATGATATCTTCCTTTATGTATCTGAATGATTCATGTTTTGCAATGGTCTTCAAAAATGAAGTCATTACATGAGCGTCGCATACAACAGTAATCCCCAAAGTCAATGCACGAAATATGCACAGTTTGATGACAATGAATATCGGGGGAAATGCACTGCTGTGAAATAATCTACTTAGTCTGCAGGAAGCAGCCAATCAAATGAGAAAAATGGAAACCTGCCTTTGCAATCATAATCTATTCTGTGGCCTAGGGTTGAACTTGCTGACCACGTGACTTGTGATTTACACACAAAAGGTAGCGAGTTCTTCACAGTGACATATGTCAGCTCCAGTCCACTCTGACCATGACCTGACATATAATCTTTCACTTTAAATGCTCATAAAGCCATGGGAAAAATATCTATAGTGACTATTTCTCTCCTTGCACAGTCTTAATGCTTTATTTTACTTTCATAATCAAGCTCACAGCTGGAACTTATTTAAAGCTTAAATTAAAATTAAAATATACTAGCTTATATTACATACAATTGTTTTTGATTAAGATGATCGTGATCACAGCTATTATATAACAGCTATTATTATAACAATAATAATAATGATGATGATGATAATAATAATAATAATAATAATAGTGAATTCAATTCACTATCACTGCAATTTTAACTGTCAAATGGGTGTCAAGAGTCAACAAGAAATTTATCTGAAGGTTCATGTTTATTCAATTGAGGGGATTTCATATTAACCTAGTTAGTCTAATATCTAATATGTCCGCCTTAATTACAGCCTTTCCCCTCCCAACCCTCATCCATGGTAATGTGTGCACTGAGCATAAGGAACTGTGAATAAGACACATTGCTTTTAATTTACTCACTGATATATAAATATCACATTTCCGTATAGTACACTTTTTCCTCTGAATAGATACACAATAGTAGCCAAAACTATGTGGACATCCAAAAATTACATGGGTACTATTTTGTGTTGGTAGACATTTACATTTATAGCATTTAGTAGACGCCCTTATCCAGAGCAACTTACAACTCACACAGTCTTACATTTCATGATTGGTTAGGGCCCTTGCTTAAGGACCCAACTGTGACATCTTGGCAGTGTTGAGAGCCTTCATTGTGAACGAACTGAACGATAAATGTTTTATTTAAGTTTTTGTAAGCCAGTCAAGTCTTACACAAGGAGGGGGGTTGTGGTGTTGATACCCAATAACAGCAGTGTGCAAAAGTCTTTGGCCACCATTACGTTGTTTTAGCAATGGTATAATGATCATGTATATAACTCTTGTCAGCTTTAGACTTTTTTTTTAGCTTTTTCACCCTTCATACTTCTTACATTCCAAAAACGTGGTTTCTTGGCTGCTACCATTCCAGACCGTTCCAAGCTGCCTGATTCTGCAGTTGCTCAAGTGTGTGATTGGGTTGTCATGCTAAATACTTGCTGCTGTAGCCTATAGAAACAGTTTCTTCAGATGTTTACAGTTATTGAAATGCTGGACACAATAACTGCATTTTGCTGCATATGGTCATTATGTTAAAATGATGGTATATCTAATCTAATGACCTGGAGTCAAACCCCGGGCTTGGCTTATAAAATGAAAATCAGGTTTTACTGATAGTAAGCCTGTGGATTGACATTCCATACGAGGAATACTTTCTGCTGAGGTAGATTCCATACCACCACCATTACATTGACCAGCATAAATAGGGTCCACTAGTACACTTTGGTGCTCGGCTGTAGCAGCGGCAATCATATGCCCAGTGTTTAAATAAGACCTCCACCATGCTGCCACTGCAATGCTTGGTGGAGCTCTTATTTCAACCCTGGACATTTTGGTCCACATTTCAGTACCTTAACCACAAAACTACCACAGTCCCTGCACTCTGTGTTCTCTGGAATAGGCTATTAACAGACTTACCCTCAAGCCCTATGATCCTGTCCAATGAAAAGCTGGTGTATCTGTCATAATGCAGAAAACGTATATGAACCCCAGGCTAATAACATCTGCAATAGTCAAGTGAGATTGAAGGTGTGGGTTGTAGAGGTCCCTGGGAGCACACATTCTGCAAAATTACAGGAAGTGTATAAAGCATAAAATCTTATTTTTATCAGTTTGTGTTAATATAAGGGCACCAAGAAGGATGACATTCATCGGGATAAAGAGTAAATTAACAACAATTTTAAATAGAGTAACACAAATCTTATGGTAGAAATGCATGTACTGTGCTTTAAGGAAAAAGGAAGGCAACATTGGTTGCAGTGACTCCAAAGCTTTATCCCAATTTTAAAGCATAATCTTTCCATATTAGTAGTTAAATAATTTCTTTATTCATAGAAATTCCTTTGTTTAGCTTCGAGTACTCAGCGGTTCAGCTCTGTGACTGATGCTCCTGCTGATGCCACAGCTGATGTTCCTGGATGTTTACACTGTACATTAATACCACTTACAGTTGACTGATGTAGCTTTAGTAAAGCTGACAAATGACAAACTGACTACTTCGAAAGGTGGCATCTTATGACAGTGTGATGTTCTACTGCCAAAGCTTGTCCTGTGAGACTGCATGGTTGAATGCCTGATTTTATTTATCTGTTTGGGTGTAGTTATTTACATAATGGGGTGGAAAGAAAACAAGGACACATAAGAATATAACAGTTTCCGCCTGCATACTAGTTTTGACTGCATACAGTCATACTGAATAGACAGTTGGGAAGATTAAACCAGTCTTTAAGAAGAAAAAACATCCTGTTCTTCAAACGAGGAAGGTGGAGACCTGAACACAGTCTGTACTGTAGAACTATTAAGTTAAATTGTACGTTTTTGTTTGCTGCTATACCACAATGTAATAAAAATAATAGCTTGTCTGTTTATTTGGCTTCTTTAACGTTGCAGCGTGAGTAGACATCAAGTTCATCTCAAGACTAGTCACATATATACACACAAGTCAGTGACAATTTAGAGTAATCAGTTAACCTATAACACGTCTTTGGACTGTGGGAAGAAACCAGAGTACCTAGAGTAAACTCACGAAGACATGGGGAGGACATGCAGACTCCACACAAAAAGAACCCAAGCTGCTCTGCCCTGGGATTGAACCTAGGACCTTCTTGATGTGGTACCTACCAAGCCACTGTGCCGCCCCTACAAAGAATAGACTTGATCTCCACAAAACTGACTTTTTTTTATATTAATCAGGGGTCCGAGGATCCTGGTGTTTCTTGATGTGGACACATTTAAAATTATGAAAATATTTATCTGTTTATTAAATAATTGATTTATCCATCATTAACTTAAGGCAAAAATATGTTAAAACATTATTGTTGCTGGATACTGTTAATGACAGTTTACATAAAATGGCTATGTCTATATAAATCACTAAGCAAATTCCAAATCTCTTACTCCAGTCTTATATTGATAAAGCAAGTCAGCTGTCTTGTGCACCAATGGACAAAGTGCACCAGCAGAAAAGGTACCTTTAGTCTATTGTGTTTTTTTGTGGTGGTAGGGGGTGCATCATGCATCAGACAAAATGTAAGATTCAAGACACCAAGTATCATCTTGAGGGAAACCTGACTCTAAATCGAACAGAAATAGGAGCTGAAGGTCCAGATAGAGAACTGCTCTAAAATGATACAAACATCTGAGTCTGTCTTCTAAATGGACATTACAAAATTTCATTTGTGTGTGCAAATAGTGCATGCCAAATCCCAGTGTTACCTGCAAAGAAAAAATATGGTTTAAGGAAGCCATATTTGAAACAAGAAAGACCTTTTAAAGTGACAAAAGAATGCAGACATTGGACAGTGGATACTATTGAGCTATTGTGAGTTTAAAGAACTTCATAGTAAAGAACTGTCATAGGTGTCATATAATATCATATCATGTTATCAAAGGTCATGTAAAGAAACATTTTAGGTAAAATTATATTTTGGTTGGATTTTGGAATAACTTCTGTAAGAAAGAAAAAACAACAGCTTGTCTATAACATAACATGCCCCATGTTTATCTGCAAAATTGTTTTGAAGTGTTTAAATCTTTTGAAGCCTCTTCAGTGTCATAATTCATATTATGCATCGGCAGACAGCATCAACGCATCAGATATGCACAAGCACCTATTTGCTGCACAGACTCACTGTGGCATGGCTTTAAAAAAACCGTACTAATAATTCCTTTGCAAAATCAAATTATTCACACAAGTTTGCATGCATCACAGAGGACTGAAGTTAGCCACACTGATGCCAGATTGCATTTGTAAATCCCATCAATCTGTCATTAAGCATGTTATCAAATCAGAATAAATCCAGCTTCTTGCTACTCTCGCTGATGCTGATGTGCTGTAATAGGGCAAACAGGCATTCAAATTTGCCTGGTCGAATACACTCATAACATTTTCTGCCTGCCTCACTGCATGTTTTTGAGCCAGAAGAGTACGTGCTCTCATACACTACCGTGACATTAACATTAAACAGTCCTTCCATCTCTTAACTGTCATTTAAGTGGAGAGTGAATCTGCTTTAAAAGAATTGAATATAAAAGACATAAAATAGCACATGAACTGGATAGCTCATTTGCAAAATCTACTTGGGCTGCAGTTCTTTAATGTATTTCATTATATCCAGAGGCCAGACAGCCAACATTGTAAACTTTGTCATTTATTTATTGAGGAAATCCATCCAATATTATATTTCAGTAAGTGACAAAAGTATTTGAATCAAAAACCATCAATCAGGATCTCACAAAGAGTGTTGTTGATGCTCATCAGGCTCATTTTCAATAGCCCACGATCAGGAGAACACTGAGCAACAATATTATACAAGGCAGAGCTGCCATAAGCAAGTCATTGCTCTCCAAAAAAAAAAAATCGCTGCTCATCTGTAGTTTATTAAATATCACATATGCAAGCCAGAAGGCAGGTGGAAAAAGTTTTGTGGACAGTGTAGGCCAAAATAGAATTTTGAACAGAATAGAATGAGAACCTTGTCCCATCTGTGAAACATGGTGGTGGCTGCATCCTGGTTTTGGCATGTTTTGTTGAATCTGAAGCAAGAAAGACAAAGACGGATACAGTTTATATTGTTTTTGGAAATATTCACTCACTTTGACTGTGATGCCTTGTATGTTTACCACTGTGTTACATCACCTTTCCCTTTAACAACACTCAATAAGCATTTGAGAGCTGAGGCCACTAAAGCTTTGAAGCTTTGTAGATGTAGTTCTTTCCCATTTTTGATCTACAACTTGCTCAACAGTCCGGGGTCTCCATTGTCATATTATGCCCTTCATAATGTGTCTGTAATGTGGCGACAAAATGGCGGAGGCACACACAGCGTTCCGAGAAGCAGTTTATTAAATAGACAAAAACGGCAGGTAAAAATCGAAATCAGACAGTCCAGGATCAGAATACCAAAGAGAGCAATGACAGGATCCAATAGGGCTAGGCAACAGACGTAGACGGAAGACGAAAAACACGTTGGCAACAGTAAGTACGGCAATAATCCAAAGTATGTGCGCTTTATGTGCACTTAGAACTCATGGATGAACCAAGAGACTTAGTGGGTGAGTGAGGTAAATATATAGGGTGTGTAATGAAGGACGTGAATGAGATACAAGTGGAGGAAATTAATAAGACTGTGACGGTGAACATGCACATGAGTGGGTGTGGTCCGCCGAGCAGAGCAAGGGTGTTACTGTGCCCCCCCACCCTCAAATGGCCTGTGCGTGGAGGGCGTGAGCAGGACCTGGATTTGCAAGGTTGACCGCGACCACGGGGCCCTGGCCGGTCAGGATGGGCGGCATGAAACTCCAGGGTGAGGAGGGGGTCAAGAATATCTCGGGAGTCCACCCACAAGCATTCCTCCGGATTGTACCCTTCCCAGTCCACCAGGTGCTGTAGCCGCCCCAGGGTCTAAGTAGAGAGACATGAAACACAGGGTAAGTGTACATATCAGGTAGTAAAGAGAGGCGGTAAGTGATTGAAATTAAGTGTTTCGAAACTTTGAAAGGACCAATTTATCTGGGCCGCAATTTAGAACTTCCCTGCAGGTAAAGGTTGCGTGTGGAAATCCAGACCCTGTCCCCTGGTTTAAAGGTCTTTTCCTGGCTCTACCGACGATTAGCCTGGGCCTGATACCTGTGGATGTCCTGCATGATGCACTGGTGGACTTGGCACCAGACTGTCTCACTCTTCTTAAACCAAGTGTCCACCGCAGGTGCATCTGAGGGAGTAGGATCTCATGGTTTGAACAGTGGTTGGATCCCAGGGATGCATTGAAATATGGTGAGGCCCTAGAGAAGTGGCGGAGGGAGTTTTGGGTGATTTCAGCCCAGGGGAGGTAACGGGACCAGTCATTTGGATTCGCTGAACAGTAGAGACAGAGGAACTTTTCTAAGCTCCTGATTAACTCTCTCGCACTGCCCATTAGATTCCGGATGGTAGCCCGAGGTAAGGCTGACAGCAACACCCAACTTCCCCCAAAAAAGCTGTCCAGACAGCCGATGTAAATTGAGGACCCTCGTCAGTCTGGATGGATTCCGGGATTGTGAAGACACGTGAGAACAGAAGACACTACTCTGGAGAAACAGTCTAAAATACTGAGGATGGCGGTGTTGCCAGATGACGACAGGGGGTCAGTTAAAAAGTTCAGGGCCAGGTGGGACCAGGGCTCCGAGATGGGTAGGGGGTTAAGGTGACCAGCTTGGACTGGTGGAGCAGGAGGCCATGAATGAGTGTACATCGCAGCGCATAGTCTCCCACTAGAAGCGCGATGCCAGGAGATGCTCTCTGATGCTGGAGATGCTTCTGGCAGGGGTCGAGACGTCTGGCAGACTTCAGGTATTCCAGGTTTTTATGGTCTGTGTAAATTGTTACCTGGTGCTCTGCCCCCTCCAGCCAGTGTCTCCACTCCTCTAAAGCCAGTTTTATTGCGAGCAGTTCCCGGTCATCCACATCGTAGTTGCATTCTGCTGGCATTAGTTTATGAGAAAAGAAGGCCACCGAGTGTAATCTGGGAGGCTTCTTAAGGCACTGGGAGAGAACGGAGATGATTGTCCTATATGCATTGGAGCATCTGTCGGACCTGGGTGATGTGAGAGGGCAGGTCGTGCGAGTAAACTAGTATGTCATCCAGGTAGACTGTGACAAACCGTCCCAGCATGTCCCAGAGCATGTCATTCATGAAGGCGTGGAAGATAGCTGGAGCATTGGTCAGGCCGAAGGGGATCACACGGTACTTGTAATGGCCCATGCTGGTGCTAAAAACGGTCTTCCACTCATCCCCCTCCTCAATACGTACCAAATTGTATGCATTGCGCAGGTCAAGCTTAGTAAACCAGTGTGCTGATCGCAGTTGTTCTAGGGCAGATGGCACCGGAGGGCATACGTATACCTCCTGGTGATCTTGTTCAGCTCCTGATAGCCAATGCAAGGTCTGAGGAACCATCCGGATCAGACCGAGGTGCAGGGATTCCGTGGCGGTCTCCTTGGCAGGGGAAAGGGGATATAAACAATCATAGGGTCTGTGTGGGGGGGCAGGGTGGTGATGGTGGGTTCCCCGAAGACCAAAGCTACGTCCAGGTATTCCCAGGGAACATTGGGAGGTAAAAGAGCCGCCCGTGTTCACCTAGATCGGCGGGACTTGGAGACAGTTTTTAAAACAGCTGAGCTCTTTGGTCGACCAGGAGATGGTGGGGTCGCGTTGACAGAGCCAGGCATATGATCCTCAGGTATGCAAGGTCATCCAGGAGGAAGAAAGAAATCGTTTTGCGGTGTGTGGCTCCGACTTGGAAGAGGATGGGATCTGTGACTTGTGTGACGAGGCCATGACCCAAAGGTTGCCTGTTAGTAGCGGTGAAGCAGTCGCTCACGGAGAGAAGGGAGCTTGGGATCTTAGTGGTGATAGCCAGGTGCTTGGCCATGAAGTTCCCCTGGGCCCCCGTCAACGCTGGGACGGAGAGATGAGAGTCAGGCAAGAGTAAAGTCACAGGAATAGTGATCGATGTGCAGGTACATGAAGTACTCACCTGGGGTAGTCACCAAGGACCCGCTGGGAGGTGATGCTAGGTCGCATTCGGGACGACAGTGCTGGTTCGAACCACAGTACATGCACAAGCCGCTCGTGATGCGACGTTGACGCTCAGCGAGTGACAGATATAGTATTTTTGTCTTATATGTTTAATTGTGTTCTATTTATCTAATTTAAGGAGTTTAGGACTGAAAATATGATAATATTTTAGTTCATATTTATTTAAAAAATTGGACTAGTTTATGGCTAGTAATGAGATAACACAACATATGCCATGAAAGAATCTGGCTTTTGGAATATTAGCTGAGTCAGGATGTTCCTTTTTGTCTTGGTTTGGAGCACACAGTATCCATTTAAAAGACCTGTAATGCTGATTCATCTGACCACAATACGTTTCCACTATGTGATGGTCCCTCCTAGATACCTCAGAGGCAATAGATTATCATTGTACTAGTGTACTAGTGTGTACTAGAATCTCCGTTTAAGTGTACGGTTACAGTACAATAAACTTATCCTTTCGCTCTACTATTATAGTCTCTTATGCATATCATTACATTCACACATATAAAGTTTTATTCCAGTTCATCAAAAACCTGCTTGGTGAGTTATCTTTTTGTTAATGAGTGTATATATGCTAGCGCACTCATTCATTCATTTTCTTATTCATTTAATCCTGATCAGGTGGTGTTTAGCTGGAGGCATAGGACACAAGGCATGGACAACCCTAGACTGATTCTTAAAAGTAAGAAACTGACATACACGTTGACCAATCCCATTCTGATTTTTTAGGGTGTCAGGGCATCAAAGATATATCTAATTTTGCTTGTGGTACAGGCCTGGTTGTGCTTCAGGTTCTTCCGAAAAGCTTTTCATTATGCTCAGCATTGTGCATTTCAGACAACTGCTTTTTCCTACGGTTGCATCTTCCTTCATTGTCTTCCTTGTAGCGAGTGCAATATGTAACAGTGATTTTTAAATATTTTAGCATGTTTCATTTCAGTGTTTGTCACAGAGCAGGCAGCATAAAGACACACTGAATATCTTCACACTGATAAGTGTTTGAAAAACTTACATAGGCAGGGCATCACTCAGTTCAAGTCATCAAGCATGAGACTCAGAATGTGTGCTGCACAGTCAGCAATGGAGGGTAACGCCAAGGAGCAGAGGCAGCAACAGCTTACAAGATGCTAGTCTTTGCTATAGGAGCTTTTATTATAGTTGATTCTAGCAAGCGACAATTGATATTGTTTGTGTTCTGTAAAACAATGTTAAGTTGATCTCTGAACACATTACTTATTTTGGATCACTATTCTGCTGGCAGATCTAGTGGCAGAGGCAGACATATTTTGATTTAAAATCCCTTGATATTGCATGGAGTCCACGATGTCATGTACCTTAACGAGGTTCCCAGGGTCTTTGGAGAAAAAAACAACTCCACAACATCACAGACCCTCCATTGTACTTGAATTATGTGTTCTCTTTTATTTCCCATGTTGACCAAATGGCTTGGAGAATTTGACCTCTGAGTCAAAATTGTATATACACTGTACTGCTCACAAAAAAACATCAAATTTCAAATGAAATATCCCCTAATGAAATATCCGCTAATGAAATATCCCTAAATTTTTCTAAGCAGTGTATATAAAGTGCTTAAAAGTTCCTATGAGCTGACCAGTATGATAAATTAATCAAAATTCAGTTTTGTTCAATTCAGATTCATTTCCATCTCTAAGAACATTTAGAGGTGCCAATAGTCTTTCAGGAGAAAAATGATGCACCCAAATACACACAGACCAACGTTTTGACTAACAGCACTGTACAAAAATTTTAGCATGCCATTAGGTTAGTTATTTTTATATAAGTTATTTAGCAATGGTATGATTGTAAATGCAAAATATTGATGGCTGGAACAAAATATTGGTTTTGTCACTCCAAAATACTTTTTTCCACTGATCATCATTTCAATCCTCCCATATTGTAGCCATTTCAACATGCTCCGCTTCCAAAAAGGTGTTTCCTTGGCTGCTACCAAGTCAAAAAGGCTTTACCTGATCAAGCTTCTTCAGACTGTAGAAGCATGAACTTGGCAGCTTGATGAAGCTGCCAGATGCTCCTACTGCCCAAATGTATTTGTAATGTGGGATGAAACTGGAGTACCCAGAGAAAACCCACATAGACGCAAGGAGGACAAGCAGACTACACACATACAAGCGGAGCCCACCCTCGGGATCAAACCAGGGATCTTGGAGCAGTGAGGCGACAATGCTAACCACTGTGCAACTATATTATGAGTCTCCTTTATTTTTGGTTGAATTCTGAGAAAGACACTGAGAAAGACTTATATATGGTCATTATAATATTACTAAAACAATAGCACAGTATATCTAAACTACTGGTGGCCTTAGACGTTTTCATTGTATACTGTAGATTATGGTCAGCTAAGCCCCTTAAGAATCTGTGGGTTGAGCCAAATAGAAAATTTAACAAAAAGTACTATAAGATTCCTTGCTCTGCAACTTGCTATAATCCTGCAACTGCAATTTATCACTAAATAAGTGTGAATATTAACTTGCTACGGACTTTTTTTGGCTGCCTTTGGCAGTCCTAAAGCGTCTGGAACTGCTGCAACCTGGAGGCAGGATTTTGCTACTGCAACAACAACCAGTAGCTTCCTGCATTTGGTTCAATGCACTTTTACAGTTCACATACAGTTTGAGGTCCCAAGGCACTCTTGGATCAGTTTGATTGGGCTGTTAATATTCCATATGGAAAGCAGAAGATGAGAAAAAGGATGCTGATTGTAGAGACGAACACAACTGTGTGTGGAAATGTTCACAGAGCACAACTTACACTTGATTGCCAGCAGTTCATCAGTCAGTGCGTCTCTCAGATGTGTCAGTGTTCCTAGCCTGGGGCTGGTCGTTGCCTCCGATTGAAGCAGACATCGTGCAAATATGAAAGCAACAAATCATGCTTTTTTTTGGTGGTGGTGGTGGTGGTGGTGGTGGTGGTGGGGGGGGGCTAATCCTGCAGCCTGGCCCCTGTGCTGTCGTCAGCACAATCACAACTGCCACAATGAGCTCTGCCCCCAGCCTGCGTCTCTCCAGATGCTCCTAGCTACAGGAGCACTAAGCCAGAATGTGGCATGTTGCCGCACACAGCAGTGCTGTTCCTGCAAAATACTGTGATTGTGTGATACTGAGTGCAATACTTACAATTTAGCTGGAACCTATTATGGCAAGAGTTGTGTGGTACACAAGAGAATTCCTTACAATAATGACACTGTTTAAACAGTTACTCAAGGTGATACAGAGACAATGTGGGATGGTGGGCAGTCGATGTTGTAAAATAAATGTAAGGAACTAGAGTATTATTGTATTGTGTTGGGCTTTTTGCTTATGTAGTTGTTCACAAGTTTGTGAGCCTCGCCCAATCCTTGCTTGTCAACAACTAATCCTTTCAGGGATGCTCCCTTTATACTCAATCATGACACTCACCCGTGGCATGTTCCAAACAGCTGTTTTTGAGCCTTCTGTCCCAGTCCTTCGTTGCCCCTCTCCCAACTTTTTCAGAACATGTTGCAGGCATCAAATTAAAGATGAAGGAAGACAGGTTGAAAAGGATTTTCAAGTTAAGTTTTTATTTCTGTTTTACACAGCATTCCAACTTAATTGGAATTGGGGTTGTAAAATTTTTTTTTTTTTTTACAACAAAATAAAATAAAATTTCATACTAAATATGCTTCAGTACTGACAACAATGAGTAACAATTCCTTACCATGCTAAAACACAGTATTTTACAAAAGGCATATGGTTTGTATAACATAGCTTCAGTTGCATATTTGCAAATAAGCGAAGATAAAAGTAAAAAGGGACTAAATCTAAAAAGAAAACTTATTAAAAAGTAAACTATAAAATGTAGCAAATTATTAGGGTCAGCAGAGGGATGCCGTTTTGCTGAGCAAAAAGTTGCTGTACTGTTATCATATCATCATATCATATCACAAATATCATTACAGTGAGAAGTTGATAAAGTTTCAGGAACTAACTGTTGTGTAAAATTGGTATATGATGCATAAGGTTCTCTGATCATCTTATGCTCACAACAGAGGGATGTTAATCCCATAATAGCTTTGGCTGTCAGGCTTCAGCAGCCTCCAGGTTATCTGCCACTCACTGCGACATGAATCAGTGGCGACTCAAGCAGATTCCAGACGTTCCCCTTCGTACTGTAAACACAGCAAGAGTTCGCTGACCTACAGTTCAAACATGGCCCATCTGCCAAGGCTGCAGCTGCAATCCCCACATTTCCCACCTCTGACCATTTCCCAAAGCCTCACGGCGCCGTTCTGTGTGTCTGAAGTGCTTTCAATGGGCCAACTTCTGATTTTTGCCTCTTCCTCCTCAAAGGTTTTGAGTTCAGGAAACAATTTGCAACAGGGAGTGCTGTAATCTTATCTCGGAAGAAAATATTCAACATGCTGTGATGAGAGCAGCATTCGATGGAAAAAAAGATTCCCTGTAATTGACAGTCAAGGCTAAACAATATAGCCAGTTCCTGCATCTGTCTTGGGTAATATGTAAAAACCATCAAAATGTCCTAATAAAAACATGCGGTTTGTACATCCCTGTCTGGATACTCTCCCTATTATTTTGCTGCTCATTTGATATGTGACACTTAACCGCTCCGTGACATTTCCCCCAGAAATGTAAGCATGGTTCCAATCCAGTTAGTGCAGTTAAAATGTTGTATTTCTGTATGGTTTACATCATTTTCTATATGCACACAACCCATAATCAGGATGGCTGAGACAGTTCAGGTATGTACATATGCTGGAGATTTCTGTCTGTGTTTATTTATTTACAGCAATAATGTAGACAAAAATATATCCATTAAGATAGAAAGATTAGGTTCTCAGAAAGCAACGTTAATAAAATTGTTATATTTACAAGGCGTAGTGATGGTGTAATAGGCGCTTTCATTTATTTGCCTCTGTTTTGTTCTCTCATTGTCTCTTGTGCAAACATAGAAGGCACAAATAATTAATTGTTGGGGTTGTATTAGCTTGTGATTGTGCATCCGATTCGAGCTTGCCGCTAATGTGGCAATAAATCTCTTAATGACTTTGAATTATTGGCCTGAATTAATATCAGAAATGGCTAATTTCCTAGCCCTGAGCACATTGATGAAAGGATTTTCGTTTTAACGGCCTAATGCGAATTCATGACATTGAGCTGCTACCTCAAGAAGCCATTTCAAATGCCCTTGTGCCAGAAAATGCCTATCTTCTAACATGGTCATTTAAAATTTCCTCATTAAGTGCAAAGGCTAAATGACTCGGCGCTGACTTGCTGCAGTCACAGCGCACTTCCGTTTGACAAACCACTTCAGAGGCTCTCGGTTTTAATTAAGAAACACAAATGGGCAGAATATCACATTTGTTTTGTCATATTATTCCCCCTTATCCTAAATCATCCTCTGGCCTCCATTTGGATAGACATAGCTATTCTGAAGCATAAAGTCTTGACAGAGGGGAATAGTGGATCCATCGGTGAGGAAAGGCACTAAATAATTTATGGCTTTAATCTGTGCACTGAGGTGTGGGATCTATGCCTGCAATTATAAATGCAGGCCTGGAATTATTGCTGAACACCAGAACTGCATTAAGAGTCACCCGACGAACGAGCGTGATTGCCTGCTCATTTCCAACAATGGGGGGCAAGTCGGTGTCAGAATGCTCAAATCACCAGCGAAGCACAGATGCTTTCTCCCATTTGCCGTCGAATGTCAGTTAGCCTTTATGAAACAGATATGATAGGCAGTAGTAATTGAGAACTAGGGGAAAAATTGAATAGCATAAAATGTTTATGCATTTCGAAGGTAATTATACTTTAATAGCTCTGAAATGAGAGAGGCTGAGGGAGATATTTTTAATTGTTATACTATAGCTACGGTTGATAGCATAATGAAATGAAGGTTCATTAGCATATCTATGATATTACGGAAAAAAACAACATTCTGAGAAAAAGATGTAATTATCTTCCTTGATCTGAAAATTGTTTGCTATTGGTATAAAATGTTGGCCTGTTGGTTTATTCTGATCTGACCAAATTATGGCCCATTTAGTCGAAGCCAAATCTCAAACTCTAGTTCTTCAGTATGTTCACACAGCTGGCCAAGATACTTGATTTCGATTTTCCTTATGAACACCTATGATGGAGTATTTACGTTGGATATATTATGTAATGATTTCTGTACTTTTGTGTGCTGGATTGAAGAGAAACAGCAAATTAATACGTGCTATCATTTACTTCCCAGCACAGTTCTATGGACTACAATCAGCATGCAGTTATTTAGGGTTGACAATATAAGACTCTTAAAGGAATCTATGATAATAATTAAAGAATAAAAAATAATTAAATAATTAATATAATATAATATAATATAATATAATATAATATAATATAATATAATATAATATATAAGCAAATAAAGCACTTTTTTAGAAGTGAACGGGGTGAAAAGACTGTGTGTGTGTGTATAAACAGTAATATATATAATAAAAAATATATATAATATAATTATATAACATACAT
>JAUZST010002068.1:0-18411 GCA_034779995.1 Parotocinclus haroldoi | reverse complement strand
CACACACACACACACACACACACACACACACACACACACACACACACACACACACACACACACACACACAAACACAATAAATGTTTGGATATTGGACTGGGAATCGAGCTGGGAATCTCCAGGTATTCTCTTTCCACTTAATCTTGACCAGGGTCATAGGAAAACTGGTTCCTAGCCAGCAGCACAGGAAGCAAGGCAAAACAACCAAAAAAAAAAAACCACCAGTCCATCACAGTGCACGTATACAATCATACACACACTCAGGTAGTCTGTAATATAAAGTTTTTTCGCAGTATATTTCGCAGGTTCAAAGACTTCAAAAAATCACAGTGCAAACTCTGTATCAATATTTTTAACTGTGTTTTTGTTTTGAAAGACCAAATCTGGGCCTCTGTCATCAGATAACGGAAACTGTTTGGGAACATCCCGCTTGCTCAAAAAAGAAAAGCAAGAAAAGCTTTGAATATACATATGATTAATAATTAATTCCATACTTTATTCCCCTTTGGAAGTTATTATGCAGGATTAATATTTCATTCGGGTACAAGCCTTACACGACAAGTGTGCTAAGACGAAGAATAGTAATGGAACGTAGTTTGACAAGTCTGTGTATGATAGCAGGGAGAGGGTTGAGGCTTTAAATCAGTGGTCTCCCTTTCTCATAAATATGGCATGATGTCTATGCACATGTCTATTTTTGGTCATTTCCCCTGAAAGCATCATATTTCTGACTTCTTAAGAATTAGCAGTTCGACGTATTTCCTGGGTGTACATAAATTCAGATTTGGTTTGGGAATAATGTACTGAATGAGGTCATGGCTCTATTAGGATTTGAAGGCAGTTTCTCATGTGTTGTTTCTTTGATCAGTGCTTGTATTACAGTGGGACCTCGTGGCTAGCAGGTGCCATTAAGTGACGCTGCAGAACTCTATTGACCACCAGTGTACCGTCCATTATTGCTTCTGTTGTGTCGATCGCACCAGTTCCCTTTGTGTATGTTACCGTGATTTGATGTTTATTAGAAATACCGCTCGGTCCATCTGTGTCTGTCTCACTCTGTCTGCCCACTTTGTCTCTCAGTCTTCCACGCACACTAACTCTCTCTCGTCGTCTCTCATTTCCCAATGTGCCGCAGAGAGACACAATTATCCACTTCATTTGAGTCGCCGTGATAATGGTCGGCCCAGCCCTCTCAGGGAAATAGGTAGCCATAATTGTGAATGGTGTAATGAGTGTGGGATTGCGAGCATGCAGCACGACACCATTAGATTCGACCCGCTCCTGACCTCGACCCTGACAACAAGTGAGACCCTCCGTGCTCGTCGTGCTTCAGCCACCCTGGAACTATTGCGGCTGCTGGACAATTAACGCCGAGCTTTCTTTTGCCTCCTCTCCGTTCATCTCTGAATCTATTCATAACTTCCTTAATGTTTTATGCTGTTAATGAGGCCTTAAAGGGAATATTGCACTTTTTTGCATCACATCATTATGCTTTCTTGGCCTTGGATGTGTCACGGGTTACACAAATAGTTTTTTAGTCTATCTGAAGCTTCCTCCAGGTCATTAATTTCTTCAGTAATGAAAAACTTTTAAGGTTTGTCAACAATAATGAGAGGGACCAAGTTAAAGCCTCGTCTCAAGTTATCCCTGCATCTGTCTGGGGTCTCTGGGGCTGTGGTGGCTTAGTGGTTAAGGTTCTGGACTATGAACCAGAAGGTCCAGGGTTCAAATCCCACCTCTGCCACAATTGGGTCCCTGAGCAAGGCTCTTAACCTTAAGACTGTATTAACAGTTAAAAGTTGCTCTGGATAAGGGTGTCTGCTAAATGACAGAAATGTAAAAATCTATCCACCAGCTACTCTGGTTTCTTCCCGCTACACCGGTTATTTGTGAATTACTGTAAATGAGTGTGCTGGATTGGTGGATTCATGTCTTGCATCCAGAGTTTCCACAATAGGACTCACCACAACCCTTCCATAACAGAGGAGTTATTAGAGAAGTAAGTAATTCATGATCATTATATGCAGCTCTAATGGCTTGGTGGTAAGAGAGTGTGGTGGAAAACAGTAGTTCATGATGCCCTGGGTTCGAATCTTGGCTGGTGCTTGCAACATGAAGGTTGAGCAGTGCTTTTACAAAACATCCTGACAGACTGGCCCCCTGTCCCGTCCTGCAAGCAGTTAATTCGAGCTCCAGACCATCCTGAGTGACTTTAGCTAGGATAAGTGACGGTAAAATGTCATGATTTGATGCACATTGTTAGATGTGGTTTCTATAACCAATCAGAACTCATAGTTCTGGATTATTAGCTTCTGTTGCTGTGCATATGGAGCTGGTACCAAAACCATAGAGCTGCATAGTTTGGTTATAAAACCTTGGAAGCTGGTGGCTAACAGAAAAGACACAGTTCCTGTTTTCTGTAGGACCAAAGCTTCTGATATCACTCTCATATCACAAGCATTTTCTTTTCAAGGAGTATCAGATAGCAGATAGCAGCATCTTTTTAGCTCATCCTTCACCTGGTTTCAGCATTCTGCAACCCCCCCCTCTGCCCTCTGGCTCTGGCAAGGCAACACCTGGATGCAGACAGGTGAGTGCAGCTTGGTGTTGTGCCCCAATTATCCTCTGTGACATGATGTCAGTGAATGATCTGCCTGTGGAACGGCGTAGCAACGGGAGCCCCGTCGACCTGAGGCGCTATTAATCTGAGCGTTGAGGAGCTGAGAATCCCCACTCCTCCTCTCCTTGTATGTTTGATGAGGCGCTTATCACAGAGCCCTGCAGATTCCTGAGCGGGGAGGTATGGGACTCTCTTTTTAAAATGCTTTGTGCTAATTAACCCCCTACCCCTGGCTGTCCCATTCCGCCTGCCTCCACCACTCTTGTTGTGCTTGCTCTGCAAAGGGAAAGCGGGAGACACTGGCATAGGATTGGGAACCTGTCCTTTAAAATGCCCTTCTGTGCAGGCACTGGATGAGCTCAGTGACTTTTAGCATGGCGCTGTCATAGGATGTCACCTTTCAAACAAGCCAGTTCATGACATTTCTGTCCTGCTAGAGCTGCCGGCTCATATATATAATATGTGCTGTTTTTTGTGAAGTGGGGTATACACAGGTCTACATATGGAATGTACAGCAAAGTCTGCTTCAACCGCTACTGAGTTATAAACTGTCACAAGAAGCAAGGTCTTTTTTTTTACATGCAACTGTGTGAATTTAGGTTTATTGGCCCAAGCAGACAGAGAGACTCTGGGATTTCCAGGTCAGGGCCCTGAATGGGACCCTAGTTGTCAGGATGCAGGGTCAGAAGGTGTTGCTATTGCTGCCATAGGGAATGATCGTCATTCCTTCAGAACTCAAACCAAGATAAACATGGTGGTATTCTAGCAAATTGCAAACAAGTTATTCTATCTCCAGGTTAGCAGGGGACCAGTCAAAGTCTAGGGTCTGCTATGTTGACCCTAACAAAAGGAAATCATAATGTTATAGCACACTGAGTTACTAACAAATTATTTCCAAATTTGGGGTAACAGTTATGAGAAGACATATTCTTATTTGCCAAGTTTACTGTGTGGCTTAAAAGTGAAAAATCTTTTAGAACAATGGAAGCAATGCAGGACCAACACTATATTAATGCCTGTGGTTTTGGAATTAGAGCTGCAACAAGCACAGATGGATGTTACGCTTGGGCGTTATTCTTAAGTGTGTACCAGACATAAAGCTCCCAAAAGTTTAGTGTAATACTGTGTTTGCTTATTAGTTAGGACAGTTGTTTTGGTGGAAGCAGATAAGCTTGTTTGAATATGTTTGCAGCCAAAGTCACATGTCCTAAGAAAGTCAGCTGGTATGTTGGTTCAGCAGCTGTTTGTTCCTTGAAGAAGTTCTTACAGTAACAAATCTTTCTCAAAGGTCAGCACATGGCAGAGGTTTGTTTTTGGGTTTTGGTTACTGGGGTGCCACTGGGATATATGGAAAACAACTTAAACGACTCCGTTTCTATAAAAAGTTCTATAAAAAGTTTTTAAAAAAAGCCATCGTGATCTATGTTGTCTAGAAAATTAGGGTTTGGTCACTCTCACTTAATATTCTCATGAATTTAAAACTTGATTTTTGATTTAACTGACAGCCGCCTAATATGCCAAGAATACTCATGAAACTAAACTGAAAAACAAAAAAAAAGTTTAACTTCTTCTTCTTCTATTATGTCACATAAGCACCTGCAATATCTTTGTTGTTCTTGTTATGAACCAAGACTTCCTTCTTCAAGAATCTAGCATGTGTTAAAAATTATTACACTGAGTGACAAGTGGTGTCAACTCACAGCTCCAAAGATCCAAGGCTAGGTCCAGACCATGTACCTGTGTGGAGTTTGCATGTTCTCCCTGTGTCCATGTGATATTTTTCAAGGTAGTCTAGTTTACTCACACATTCCAAGACAGGCACTAATTGCAAGGGATGTCAATTAATTAATTAATTATCTGAATCTATCAGAATTGCCCCAGTCTGAGTATGACTATTACAGTAACTTAGTTCCTGTCACAATTGCAGTATAACTATTGATTAAATAAATAGCATCTAGAGTTGGAGCTGGAGTGGGGTGTTGCACTTACAGACACATTAAACGCAATACTGAGCAACCAAGTGAAACGCAAATAAAGTTTGTGTCTGTTCTTTTTGTTTATTTAATATCAGATCAGCATCAATGTATTCACGGCAACAGCAAAGTTGAATCTGTACTAATCAGACACATTCACAACTGGGCAATTTAGAGCGACCCAGGACATCTTTGGAATGTGGGAGTAACCCAGAGTACCGAGGGAAAGGGAAGGGACATGCAAAGTCCACACTGGATACAAGTCACGATCAGGGGCAAATCTAAAGGGAGCAAATTCTGACTTTTTGTGTATTTCTTTGGACATTTTAATGTAGTTTTGGACTATCGTTCTCACCTTTGTGAAGGAGAGAGAAAGTGGATCATACCATTTGTGAGGCAAAGGGAGGCTGCTTTATTAATGCTATTAAAATATTAGGTTTAACCATCTATACTGCTTAAAAAAGAAGGGGTTTTCAAAATTAAATATTTCATTTATTTAAAGCACGATTATTTGGGTTCGATAACATTTTCTGCAATAATGCTTCGTAAACATTACACAGAAATAAAAAGGATTTGGGGGTAAGACTGTAAAAATGTATTTTTTTTTTCACCTTGTAGATCTCTCATTCACGGAATACACACTGGGTGAATTCTTTGGGCCTGTAATCCAGTTGACCTTCACTTTCTGGACCGGTGTTTGCTGGGCGTGATTAAAACATGGCTTGTTCGTCTCAGCTGTGTGTTTGCACTTTGCTTAATATTTTGCAGCTCTTTCATTTGTTCTTGTTTTAAAAAGGATACTCTGTACCCTTCTGGTCCTTGCATTTGAGATTCAGGGTTTTCGGTTGCTGTCATCTGTGACTCCAGCTACTTTATAGCTGCCTGGTACAGAAACAGTGTATCGGGTATAGAAGCCTTGGTTGGTAAGACAGTGCTGATATAGGCAAGATGACATTGCTTTAGATGACATTTTATTTTGTCATTTGATATAGATACCACGAGAACTACATGGCACTATATAAATATCCTCATTACTATTATTATTATTATTATTTCAGTCTCCGTTTTCATCTTCTTTTCATGGTGAGAGTAGACTTCTCCTGGGGATCCCCTGTAGCCAACTGTGAGATAAAATCAATTCACCACGAACTGAGGTTTCTGTCCAGAGGGACATGTCAGAAACAGCTCTAGAGTGAGACAATCAGGGGACATTCTAGTGAGCTTCTCACCCAACAACTGAGCCCAGCAATAAGGCATAACAAATCGCATTTCTGTCCCTTGTACCTGGTTTATTCATTTGGTCACTACCCAGTCTCAGGACTATAAATAAGAATAGAAACATAGTGTTGTAATCAAGACCGCTAGAGTCGATTCTGAGGCAAGACCAAGAGTAAAAAAAAATATTTTTTTGTTTGTAATTCACTTTACTTTGTCCTTGTCATTTATTCTACATGGTATATGTTAGTAATAGTATTGTATTTCAAACTAAGGGCAGCACGGTGTCTCGGTGAATGGCACTGCTGCCTCACAGCAAGAAGGTCCCGGTTCAATCCCAGTGTGGAGCGACCTGGATCCTTTCTGTGTGGAGTCTGCACTGTGACTGTGTGTGTGTGTGTGTGTTCTACGATGGATTGACGCTCCATCTAGGGTTGTTCCTGCCCTTGCGCCCAGAGTTGCCAGGTGGGCACCAGCTGGCCCACAACCCCATGTGTGGATTAGGTGGATTAGATGAATGAATGAATTCAAACTAAGGCAATATACCTTTTGGAAGCAAATGATGGTGATGATTCTGTTTCCTTTCTTCTGTCAAAGTTAATCAAAAGTCACCACATAAAGTCACCTGATTATAACATCCATTCTATGCATTTTTATAATTACATGTTAAAACATAATAATAATACCCGATTTTGCCGCCCAAGACAGTGGCATGTTGAGAAAGTTTGGATTTATTCGGTTTGAATGGATTGTTTATATTCAATAAAGATCAGTAATCAGTTTTTAATGAATGTTACCTCAGACAGATGCACTGAATTCACACTGAACAACAATTTTCGAGTCCCTCCAGACCCTGAGTCCAAATGAGGTGACACCGAACTCAAGTACTACAACACAAGTAGGAACTCTGAAAATAGTCCTGCTTTAGAAACGCAGGCCTGTACAAATAACTGCAAAACTGCTGCTGACAAAATCTGGTAACCCTCTTTTCTTTACTCATACTTTACTATTATTAATATCATTATCATTGTTATTATTACTTTTACTACGGAATGGCCCTTCTTTAAAAAGAAACCAAATGAACCTTTAGCATCTTATGCCGGGTCTAGGTTTTTTTTTTTTAATTCTTAATGAGAAGTCCATTACTGATAACAGCGATAGCGTGATTCAGCAGACCCCTGGTGTCATGAATAAAAAATGTACTAAGCAACAGGAATTAATATGTGACCTTTGGATCGTAACATTTAATTTTGATTATTTGAAGGGAAGCTTAAAGGTGATTTGGACTGGCCTATAAGGACTGAAAGAGATCTGTGTGAGAAAATTGGGTTTGAAAGAAAAGGTGGTGGAGGCACGCTAAGCTTAATGGCATGGCACGTGACGTTCGGACTTATCAGCACACACTGATTCTATTAACGTATGGAACCTACTCTAATGCAAAATGACCCAATGAGCAAAAGAAGAACAGTTGGCGCTAAACTCTATAGATGAATTAGAGGACAAACAAGAATAAGGTCAAGGCTGGATGCTTGATGATGGAGATTGAAGGTTAGAAGGGAAAAAAAACAGTTAGGAAAAGGGCGGACGGAGGAGGAGGAGGAACCGTAGAGACAGAGATGGAGGGAGGCTGTGAGGGAGACATCTGCTGTCCAGCTGAGCTCGCTCACATTAAGCCACTCGAGAACACACTCTCATTGTCGCACACACACTCCCAAGGGTGCCAGCTCTCCAGGTCCTGGTGAGGCGGGGACTGTATTTCTGTCACAAGCATAACAGGATGGAGGGGGAACGCATCCGCACAAGCATGTGCAATACACTTTTAAAGCACACTTTATCACTATCGGATTTATTATGAGCTTGTCTGAGAGCTCGTACCTGTTCTCTCCAGCAGATGGTGCTGTTGGCGCTGCTTGATGAGGCACCTGTGGGAAAGGTTTCTAAAATGCCAACACAATCTATTGAGGAGGGCACGGGATTTCTTCCGAAATCACGCTCGAATGGCGTTAGCCCAGGAACGGGAGCTTATTGTTCCTTCAAAGTTTGCACATCAAGGTCATTAGCGACTCGTCGATTTTAGCTTGATGCCACTCTACTCCAGGCTGCACGGCGCAAATTCCCCCAACATATGTGCCTGTGATCAGGGGTGCATGACATCATCTAAATAAATCATACTAAATCATTGTATTCTCAACAGGCTGCTGCCTCTTGCCAGCCATTGTTCCTGTTTGTCGCAGGCTCGGCCATGTTTACTTACGCAGCCTTTAATACGGCGCTGTCTTAACCTTCAAGGCAATTATAGCCACCCATTGATCAGGGCCAGAATCGTAGCATGTCCTCTGCACTCATGGCGAGAGAGTGGTTCTGTGGATTTAAATGCGGTCAGGCACATTATCGGTCTGTGCGCATTCAGCCGCAAACATTCCTTAACCTCAGCCTCCTCCGTGACCCCCTCCCGGCTTTTAACAACTGCCGACATAGCTTTGCCCTGTTCTGTGATCATGCCTGGATGAAATCTGTCAAACAGCTCCCTGAGTTATTAGGCTGTCTACAGCTGACCTTTCCGCAATCAAAGATATATGACTTAAGGGCTCATATTTGCCATGGCAACGGGTCCAATTTGCCGCCGTGAGAAAAGGTCTAATTGTTGCAGAAATTTAATGATCTAGCGCGACATCGGGGGCTGTGAGATTTTATGAACTGTTTACGCTATAATTTTCTTTTGTTAATGCATTCCCGGCTTAACTCCTTCCCTCCCGGGCGCCTGCAGCAAGAGCACGGCGGTGGTGTGTATCCATGGGTGTGGGGGATCATTCTGGGAGGGGGCCGAAGACACTCTGTGAGTGTTTTTGCACCGTTTCAGCTGCTTCAACCTGTTTGCAGCTCTTATTTACTGCATTTCTGTGCCTCTTTCATGTAGATATACTCTGCAAGGTCAAAGACAACTGAGATTAAAATATCTAATCAGCTAATTTGTTTTATCCAGAGGATCCCATGTGAGAAGGCTAGGGAAAAAGAGTGGGTGGAGACGCTCAGCTTGGCTGAGATTTTTACACTTACTGTTTATACTCAGGCAGGGAAATAAACATGCTATAGAAGGTATTAAA
Source organism: Parotocinclus haroldoi (assembly GCA_034779995.1). Taxonomy (NCBI): domain Eukaryota; kingdom Metazoa; phylum Chordata; class Actinopteri; order Siluriformes; family Loricariidae; genus Parotocinclus; species Parotocinclus haroldoi. The sequence continues at coordinate 9,499 of JAUZST010002068.1, read as the reverse complement.
CCATAAAATGCTGATGAATGTCAGATGACAGGCGTCTCCCCCTTCCTGCTTTCCCTCTCCGTGCCTCTGCCGTCCTATGGCACATCCATACAAGACTGATTTTATTAGTTGCTGAAATAGACTTATATTTTATATCTCATTAAATATTCAAAATAAATTCAGCATATTTGAGCTGTTCATACATATTCAGTCTCGGTAACAAGGATCAGAATATTTTGATTGAGCCCGTGCAGCCAAGACAGTTTGAATTTTCTTTTTGTGTGCAGATAATTCCATTCGGGGGAACGAGCAGAATCACAATTGATTCCATTGTTTTCTTTTTCTCTCCTTTTGACGTTCCATCTTATATAAAAGACCACATTTTTGTACAGTCCAGGCACTCTGTATAGCCGTCAAACAGGATACCCTGTGAATGTTGGTAGAAGTTATGTGTTGGGTAATTCATTAATTCGTTTTCACTTCTTGACTGGGCAATCAGAGTATTGCCAGCACCTGTTAACGACTCATTAGCATTCATTGACAGGCCTTACTGAGGTTTAGCATAAATACAACAAGGCTTGTGGCTAATCAGCTAATCACTTGTAAAGTATTTCTGGAGGTTTGCTTGTTACAGTGAAGATCTCTTTGCCTCGGGCGTTCTGCCCAAAGACTTGGACAAGTGATTCTACCTGAGGGAGTCCAACAAGGGGATACAACGAGAACTGTACATGCTTGTGTTAAGGTCTGTCACCAATCGGGAAGTGAATCACACATTCATGAATCGAACAGATAAATGAAATAAAGGTTCAAGCTGACTTTACTTTATTGATTAAGAACTGGGCTGCCTCACAGCAAAAAGGTCCTGGGTTCAATCCCAGGGTGGAGCGACCTGGATCTTTTCTGTGTGGAGTCTGCAAGTCCTCATCATGTCTGCATGGGTTTACTCTGGGTACTCCGGTTTCCTCCCACAGTCCAAAGACATGTGTGTTAGGTTAATTGATGTCTCTAAAGTGGTTCTTAAGTTTGTGACTATGTATGTGTGTGTGCCCTACGATGGATTGGCTAGAGTTGTCGTATGGGCATTGGCTGGTCCGTGACCCCGTGTGGATTAAGAGGAAGATAATGGATTAAGAAATGGGCAGAGGGAAAGAAAGGGAGAGGCAGGTATGGCTGAAACTGGCATGAAGGTGGGAGACATTCTGGAGCTGGACTGACTCCCATGGTGTCCCATGGCTTTTGGACAGAGTGTGAGTCTGGGAAGGCAGACATGAGTTAAGAAATGCTCTTCGTAGGTTTAAAGGTATCTAGGGTTCAACAAGCAGAGCATTAAAGATATGACGACCCTTCACACTCACACAACACTGAGCAGAGGCTAGTCTTAAGCATTTACAATTATTTGGCAACCTATACTGTGAGGGACTGTGGTGGCCTAGTGGCTAAGGACTAGAGCGTAAAGGGCTAAAAAACCCACCTCTGCCATACTGCCACTGTTGAGTCCCTAGTGGCAGAATGAGTTGATATCTAGCAGTTTGCAAAAAAAATAACCCACATAACCCACTCATTTGAAGGAGTGTTTCATTCTTCTGGCCATATGGTATACTTATTACTATGGGAACATAATACTCACAAGAATGTGCAGCACTACCAAGAGATCTTTTTTCCCTGTGTGCGGATATTAAAAGGCCTGTGTGTGCATACGTGTGTAAAATGAGTGTATGTGTGTGAACTTGACCCCCATTAGGTCCAGTAAAGAAGAGCGGTGCACTGTTTGTTTTGCTTTAAGTCGCAGAAGAGGCAGCCAGGCCTTGATTTATTAGTGCAGTGTGCCAAATGACCATGATGAAGTGCATTTCCATTTTAAAAGACTTCAGTGCTCAATCTGGAAAAGTTAAGAGGGGAAAAACAGCACGAACAGCCGATGAGGAGTAGGAGGAGGAAGGGGACACTATATTGAAATGAGACTTAAGAGAGAGAAATGGGATAGCTTCATGTTTGTGAAAAGGCTTGTCATGTTTAATATTTAATCTGGGCTGCATTCAGTGAGAGCGAATATCATGTAAGTCGATAGATTTAAGATGAAAACCCGTCTTAAGGCCTTGTCGGACTCATGTGAGGGCTTAATGATGATAAAACGATTTATGAGGTGCGGCCACGAGCAGAGCGATCGAGCAAGGGCATCGCAATATGGCACGCAGCTTGCATGCATTACACATCTTTATCAAGTTCAGACACACGTGGGTCTAATGTTTACATCGCTGGAAATGACTTCCTCTGATGCTGACAGTCAATTTAAAGCTCTGTTCTGTTTTGCTCTGTTAATTCCTGCTTTCACAGTCCTTGTTTGGATGGATTTGGGAACAGATCTTCATATAGAGAAATCCAAACACAAGATCACTTCACTGAACATTTATAGCACATAAGCTACATAGCAGGTGGTTCTTTCACTTTGTTTTTTACTTTTTTTTTCCTCTCGGCTTGGCCTGCTATGCTTTTTGCAGCCTGGATCTGGATTCATAACATTCTTTAAACTGAGAGCATGTTGATATGCTTAGGAACACATTGGAGGCCTTGATAGCTTAATAAGCATAGTCTTACTTGGCGCACACTGACTTGCCATTGTGCATCTCGCAAGGTGAGATTCCATGTGTGCCTTTGTGTGAGGCTGTGTGTACGTAAAGCGTGCGAGAGATAGTGTGTGTGTGGCGTCTGTTTCTCCACAGTGCAATGATGAAGTGATTCTTAAATGAAAATACACCTGTCTTTAGGACAAATATGTGACACTAATTACTCGTCTAACCTAAATCTCCTGCCTCCAGATGTTGCTAAAATACAGAGCGACAGAAACAAATTGCACATAGGTCGCTCAGCCAATAGGGGCATTTAAATCATCTTTTCCTTGACCCCTTTGCACATACGTCCGATGTGAGCACTAAGACGGGGTTAAGATTAACTGTCATAACAGGTTTAGGGTCAAACCTGGGAAGATGGAGTAATGTAGTTGCTGCACCACCATGCTGCCCTTTATAGTGATTTGTAGTGTTGTAGCCAAGATCGCTAGAGCCGACTCTGGGTCAAGACCAACACCAAGACAGACCAAGACTGTTAGTTTTCAAGTCCGGGGCAAGGCTGATATCGGGCGTGACCGAAACTGAGACTGGATTAAGATGTTTGTTCATAATACAAGAATAAAAACAGAAAATGAAAATGAATACATTTGAAATTCACTTTTCTTTTTAAAAATCTCTGATTGTGCATTCAACTGAAATCTTGCCCAGAAATGTGTCATTTCCATAAGGAACGAGTATAATTCCATATTTTGCAGGTGTGGTACAGTGTAGTGAGCATGCTTGCAATCTCAATTTCAGACTTTTCAAAATAAGGTGAGTTTGTTGAGATTAAAATATCTAATCAGCTAATTTGAGTTGTATTGATCTGATATTGATTATTCTTTTTGAATAGAGTGTTGATATTCAATATTGACTAAAAACATTACAGTTTGTAATTAATGTTAACTCAGACAGATACACTGGACTTGACTGGGACGACAAGTTACGCCGAGACAGAGACAACACCGAGTCTGAGTCCAAATGCGGTCGAGACTGCTTGTGCATGCTGCTGGTCATGACATCGGTCTTTAGAACGAGACTGAACCCGAGTACAACAACACTATTCATTTGACATAATATTAAGATATTTGGGATGTATCTCGTGAGCTGGATTCGCTGACAATAGCATAAATCTCATGGCTTAAGTAGCTCAGTTCAAATGGAAAACTGTATAAAAACTGTAAAAATGCCAAAATGGATGAAAAACTTGATTACAGAAATGGCATTTCCCAATGCATTCGACAAAGCCTCACTATAACTGGAGAGGAATTACACATTTATCACCATCCTCCTTGCAGAATTCATATTTCTGTTTCAGATATGCACTCTCCAGCTCTTCGGCTTCTCTATCAGCACTCCTGTGCTCTGGCAGAAGGTAAAAATGCACTCTGTGACTCTGTGTAGAGGAATTTAGAGGACCTCTTTGGATTGGCAGGAGCCCTTGATAGACTCATAGGTGTCGGTTACAGTAACTCAATAAGACCCCGATTGAGAAGATGAAAGCGAGGAATTCTGCTCCCTAAAGCACCTGATAGAGCAATCAGCCTCAAACACTTTTGCACTCTTTCTTCTCTTTCTACATTACTTCTGTCCATTTCTGAACTCTGTACGGTTCAGGTGCCGGATGAGGGGGTGGTTGCGAGTGTGAAGTGATGTGTAGGCACCACAACCTGTCAGCCTCTGTGTTCATTTAAAGGACAGGATAATGAGGGTGAAAATCTATTTGCTCAGCACAATGTGTGTGTTCGCACTGACGTTAAGAGACCTGAATGTGTTCGCGTGTCACACCGAGCACACACTTGCTCACACAGAGGGAGAATTAGGAGAGTGGAAGAGAATGAGAGATGGTCTTACACTCATTCCAGAGACTTGGGGTATTTGCAACAGAGGCAGATTGTGTCCGATATATCGAGTGTATCTTATGCAGACTGTAGAATAACAAGGCTTTCAGGCTTTTTGCATCTAGGGAATGGAAGAAATCAACATCTCAGACTTGCCAATTCGTAGTAATTGGTACGATTTACCTAGACTGAGAAGTGACACTTGGGCAGCACTGACATTTGTACCATATAAGGCTATTTAACCATTGCTAGTTTAAATTTTGTTCTTTTTCTCATGAGATTGTCTAAAAACTGAACCTGTATGACAAGAGAAGGGAGTGAGTATGCAATGCGGCACCAGAGATTCGAGTTCAAACATTACCTCTGATTTCTCTGTGTGGTGTTTTGCATGTTCTCCGGAATCTCCAAAAATTTGGAGTTCAGTTGGTGCAGGCAGAGGTGCACACCAGGATACCAGTCCATTGCAGAGTTCCATAGCCACATGACCACTAAGAAATGTTTCCAGCAGCTGACTTTTTCTACTGAGCCACAGGTGCTTCCCATCACTTTCACACTCCTAGGGGCACCTAGGTGCAATTTAGGTTAATCAAGGCTAGCCTTACACGATTTTACGTCTGAGAAAACTAGAGTACACTTTATAGATAACATGCAAAACTCCATACAGTTACTGGAGGAATCCAAGTTCCTGGGGCAGTGTGCCAGTCTGCCAAAAATGTTTCATTGGTTAATTTGATTAAATACACCTCATTGTATAAACTACACTTGTTAGGAGAAATCAAATATGATGTAAGTGAAAAGTGGGAGTGGGATTCATCATGGGCTGTTACTGAAGAGGAGGGTCACAGGGTTGATTAGTGATGGAACCTAAATGGTCTTCCTGGTATTATTTACCCTTCTGTTTTCATTTTGGACCTGTTATTTCTAGTGAGTGGAAAGCGTGGCCAGCTGTGGCCAGCTGTGAACTGTGAGGAAACACATGGGGTGTGTGAGTAATCTACAACTCAACTAGGTAAACGCATGGGTTAGTTGTCTGAGTTGTTAGATCCAGATTGGGTTTACTATTATCTTCATATCCATACATTTGACCCAAGCTGTACCTTTATCTTATGTAAAATTTAAGTGTCGGATCATATAAGATATTATTCATATAATATACCACATTGCTAAAATAATAAATGATACACAATTTAGATAGACCTTTGACTGGATTCATGGATGGAGTCTATAGGAAATGTGTTTCACATTGCCCCAATTTGTTTATGCAGAGAAATGTGTCATAAAATATGATTAATAACACACACACAGAATAAGTCGCAGATGCCCCTTGATTAAGAACAGGACTATTCCTTGCGGCTCTTTTTAGGTTTTGTGTAAAAAAAAAAAAGGCGTCAACACGTCATGCCCCTAACTCATCTGACTCAGAGCTGTTTGACTCAAAATGGCGGTGGCAGATGGACCGCTGAGCTCTCCCTTGGCCTTAGCCACTCTCCTTCCTCATTGCCATGTGGCCCACGCCTCCCTGTGTAATATCAGTCATGAGCGTTCATTCTAATTATTTGTGCAAATGTACTAATTAGTTATCAGGTGCCCCCTCTATCAGGCTCCCAAGCATCCTTTGTATTCAAAATAGGCCGTGGCGCATGGGAATTTTACAAGCCATCAGCAAATATTTACCACTTCCATCTCATTATGTTTGGAGTGGCCGTATGTGCTAAAAAGCTGACCGTGAATATCTTAAGGCTCAGCACACACGCTTTAAACTTTGCCTTGACCTTTTCGGGCCGGCTGACCACACTAGAGAAACACTGGGGTCCCCTCCCCTGCGACCGACTGTGTATCTACATGTGTCTCACTGCTGAGCTCTGGGGTCCGCCATAGCTGGACACACACACACTCACACACACACACACACACACACACACACACACACACACACACACACACACACACACACATAGCCGATCCCTTTTTCCACTATAACCAAGCAATTAATTTCCTTCTAACTTGACCTCTGTTTGATTCCCATCTTACTAACATATGATATATATCAGCTTTAGATGGAGCAGAGGAAAATGCTGAGCATTTTTATTTCTCTGCTTCAGTGATTAGGAAGTTCAGAGTTGTCAATACAATACAAATGAATGATTGGGACAAACCTGAATTGGGGCTATAATCTTTTTTTTTTGCTATGCTTCCATATTGCTGGCCTGCATTTTTGCTTAAAACGAAAGTGATTAATCAATAATTAATTTGAAGCCGAGGCTCCGACGGAGGTGAAACGGTGGAAATATTTTTTCATAAATCTGCACTTTATTACAAGTGCGATTGAACGCTGCCGGCCGAGCCTCGTCACTCATGTTAAGCACAGCATTTCTGCACAGCTAACGCACCCTGCTGCCTTTTACAAGCCCTCCCAAAGGCCTCAGTGTGCACTTTTAATTGCTCAAAGAGTTCATCTGTCTGAAAAGGTTGGAGGTAACGGCTGAGGAATGAGCTCTTGACTCGTAGAAAAGGATCAGGCAGGGGTAAGTCGATTCATGACTATCTGGTTTGATGTTGAAGTGGTGCTGTGGTGCTACTATCACTCAAACACTGAGCCACGCGGCTGGAACACCCAGAAGAACACAACATTTTAACGGTGTCTTTATCAGCAGCTTCTCGTTTACTCACGTTACTGTAACTGAGTAGATTTTTAAGTGTGCTTTGGCCTTTTTAATCTGTAATTTTACTTTTACTTAAGTATGTTTTCTTTGAAATATTGTGCTCCACTACATTTAAAAGTAAGATATTTTACTGAGTAAAAAAAAGGACCACTTTACCTTTAGGTGTAAGTAAGGCTTTATTCAAGCTCTTCAGTGGTTGTTGTGTTTGAAAGTGTCAACATGTTTCATTTTGTCAATGCACTTTCATTTGTATAGGTGTTTTATATTGTAAGTATTAATATACTGTTCACAAAAATTAGGAGATACTCCCGGAATGAAATATCCTCTAGTTTTTGTAAGCAGTGTAGTTGAGATATGTTTATCTTGTCCTTTTTGCACTACACAGGCGAGGCCAACCTCCACTGTTAAAAAAGTAGCCAAGTAGTGCTTATTCTGAGTATAGAATTTTATATAAGCTTCTTTTTACTTTCAGTTAAGTAGATTCTTTAGACGTTGTTTTAATATTTCACTTAAATGTCACCTCTGCTTCTCTGTATGCAGAAATTACACAAGCAACCTACATAAAGCTTACTTTCAATTTATGTCTGAAGTCCATACATTGCAATATGTACAATGAAAATGAATTCATTTCATTTAAAATGAAGCAGAAAATGCACTGTTTGTATGTCTAGACACTCTTCTTGATGATCCACACAGTCCCGTTTACCCCTGTTTTGAATGTCTTGACCATTACTTATCAACAGAAAAGCTCACAAAATGCCGCGAATACGGATTTACTTTGCATTAACTATACTACTCACAAAAATGAGGGGATACTTCAATATGAAAGATCTCATAATGAAATATCCCCTAATTTTTGTGAGCAGTGTACGTGTAACTACGTTACAGTCTGTGATTCACACGGACACTTAAGACTAAAGAGGAGACATGATTTGATTGTGTGACTGATGTTTTTATTCCATTCTGCCCGTTTATATTTTGGTTCTTCGGTGTTTTAGCTGAAGAACCACAGTATTGTGTATTTCCTGACAAGAGTGATTTTTGTAACAGTTTAGGCTTCCGATGCTGCATAGATGGTAGCGTTCCACTCACGTTTTCAGACATCTTTGCCACAGCGGTATCTTTTGTACTAGTTTCATGTGAAAATTTATGCTACAGTCACAGAAAAAGACTTGATAATGTCCAGTCAACAACTATTTTGATCGGCAAGTTGTTTCACAGAATGCAGTGCGGTCGTTAAAGGGCGCACACCTGTATGCACGCTGAGGGTAAGTTTGTTTCCTAAAAAAGACATATTTTGAGTAATTTGACCACATGTGCCTGTTGTTTTACATAAACCAGTACAGTGGACATCGGATTGAGTTTAAACATCCAATTTAAGCTCGAGACGGAGACGGCATTTACATGTATAGACAGAAACTGTTTACAGGAGGAAGCTCGTACTGATACACACTCGCTAGCTTATATCCTATAAGATTATGTGCAGTTCATCAAGTCATCAGTCGTCCCTGAAGAAAAACAGAAAACAGAGACACCCTTAACACCAGGCAGAATCAGAGGAAAATAAGAAGCAGACGGCTGTTTAATTCTTTCTCAGCTCGGAGAACAAACCTGTGCTTTTGTATAGCTCAAACAAGCGCTTGAAGAATCAGCCCAAAATATCTGTTGACATCGCCTCTGATATCCAGAGATCCTGCGTGCTGTGTTTAATGTGAGGGAATTTAAGGTTAAAGACAATGTGGCGGAGAGGCCGGTGCTTTGATGTGCGCGCCAGCTTCGTCTCCCCCTAGCAGTATTTACCCCCGGCCCTTCCTCTAGCATTGTTCAAATGGACTCCCAAAGATAGGATTTAAGCAGATTTTTAAAATAAGCTGAAGTTCAATGCCTTCTTTGCCTACAATGAACATTACGTTGTGTCCTTTCACCTGGAAATGTTGCATTTGTTATTATTTAAAGCATTTTATGGTGCAGACTCAAGCACGAAGACACAACATCCTCTTCCTCTGAGGAAGAGAAAGGTGGTGACCAGAGCCTGTCTGGTTTCTGCTGCTGTGTCTTGCAGCTCTCATGGATTAATCTAGTTGAAACTTTACATTAGTTACACAGAAAACACCTTGACCTCTACTGTCCTGTGTTTATGTTCCAACTATAATGTTTATCCTATATATACTGTATATAGGCCACAGCCCAATCCGGTTAATGGGAGCACATCAGGACGTGAACGTTTTGGTCCTAATAACTGGCTGGTCTGATTAAACGAACATGCCCTATGTTACAAGACGGGACGTGCTATAGTTTATGTAACATATTAAATGTTTATTAAACCTTTATTTTGTGATTTACACGTATAGCGAACGTACAAACAAGAACTACTGTTGCTTACCAACTTTGTTCATTGAAAAATACATTT
>JAUZST010002067.1:0-18411 GCA_034779995.1 Parotocinclus haroldoi | reverse complement strand
ATATTAATAGATGAGTTGAAAAGGATTTGCAAAATTTGCAAATTTGCAAAAGTCTGTTTTTTTCTAATTTGTTTTATACTGTTTTACACAAAGCCCTAACTTCACTGAAATTGACTAACTACTATAAGCATAAGGCAATTCCATATTTTTAAAACAATACTGATATCTTAACACTTAACACTGACACTTAACAGCTGATATGCAGTACTAATCCAACATGGATCCAATCGCATGGTAACCATACAACAAAGCAATGGATCTCTGCATCCAGAGATGCAGATTGTCAGTATTGACCCTGATGCCATTACTGGTTATGTAGATTTCTATTCAGAGAATTCAACAATACAGACTACAACAAAGCTGTGAATAGCAGCAACCATTTTTAACATCAGCAGTAATTCTTATTGATTATTGTAGAGCTTAAGGCTAGAACCATTTTTATACCACCTTTAGGGAGCATAAGAGTAAACTATTTATATTGTGATGCAATAGTTTTAAAATATAAAATTAAATATACTAACCACTACATTTAACTGGAAGATCTTAATAAAACAAAATGTAACCCAAATAGGGATTTTAAAATGACAAACAGATCATGTTTCAGTTACAACCATGGATGAGCACAAATATTAATATTATTTAATGTACACCTACTCTGCTTATATACTATCCAGAGGATAATGTTTGTAAGTAAAAGTCTTTTATAAGAATTGTTATATTACAGAAAAAACACTTGTTTAGTGAAGATGTGAGAAGAACATTTGTACAAATTATACAAATGTTGTAAGTTCTAAATAAAAAATGGATAAACAATAGAAATGGGGGGAAAACAAATAGATTGTAATTCAGTAATAAATAGATTGCCCTTTTCAGTTAATAAAAACCCATCAGACTATGAATGAAGATGCATACAAAAATGCCATTTTGTTTCTGGCATTTATTGGGTCTGCGCATTTTTGCTTTATTGCAAAAAGACCGACATGCAACAAACACAAATATTGCTCCTTTTTCACCTCAAAGACATCATATACATAACTGCAGCGCACTGACAAATGTATATGCATCAATCTGCATGACTACTGGGCTGAGGCTGTGAAAAAGCAGCTGTATTTACAATAAAATTAATAGGTAAGGTGACTACTGTCTGAATATCAATACTTTGTATGTAAATGTCACAGCCATTGCTGATTTATCTAAATATTAGCTTAACATTGGTGATGGGGAGAGACAAAAAGTAAATGGAGCAAACAGATGTCGGTTAAAGAGAAAACTACACTGATACATTTTTCAAAATCTCTTTGAAACATACAGTACAGACCATTATCCCATATAAGGGTCAGATCAGGATATAGAGACTAGACTTAATGGGGAACGGATTATTAAAAACTCCATTTTGCAATGTGTTAGCAGTAATTGAGATGAAGAATAAAGCGCAAGGAAGTTAATACTGAAAATGATGTGACATTTTATACCTCATTATTGTTCATGCTCTTATAGTCAACCTTAAGTATATAGCAAATTAACCCTGAACTAAAAAGTACAGAGAAGATATGCCTAAGGCTGTCACAATTATTACATAATCATCTAATCACAACTGTTTAAGATCATTGCAATTAAATGAAATGATTGCAATTATGTGGGGCTACAGTAATTTTCTACAGTTGTTAGATTTCTGTAGAATGTGAATTTCATGTACCGGGTTAAGTCAACTAAATTTAAATCTAATAATAATATTAGAAATAATAATATGGTGCTGTAACATGTTTAGGGGGCAGTGCTGAGTAATGTATTTTGAGCTGTGCAGTTTATTTTATATCTTTGGTACATATGTCCCAGAATGGGTTTTCGGTTGATATGTTTTGCATTTGTATTTGTATATACTTGTATGCATTTGTGTCAGTTCTTGTTGCATGTACATGGGGTAGCATTATGACAGTAATCATTAGTGGTTGCTTATCAAACACAGCTAGTAAACAAGGATTGTATTTCTTTAGTTGCGTGCAAATAACTGAAAATAGTTAAATGCAATTATTTATGACAACAATTTCATGATTGTGGCAGGTCTACTGGATACTATTTTCTCAAGTTTGTAAGCATACAAATGTAATTTATTTATGTAACTTCATAAATGTATTGTTCAATAAATTGTTTATTTAAATTGTTTGAATTGACAATGAATTGTTGTTTATCATAACAGTGTGTTTATGTTATTATACTGTTATTAGGCACACGGGCCTTCTAAAATATCAGGGGTTTAAAAATAGATTTGAATTTGAATTAGATCATCAATCGGTCTTCAGTACACATGCGTTAAAAATGCAGCTAAATGACCTTGCTCTGTAGCGCTGGAGAAAAATGAACACCTTTGGTACAGTGTTAGTTGGGGAAAAGATTAAGAAAAGCAAATTATGAATTAATCAGAGTATTATAATTAAATATCACATGTTGTTGTACATCTTTAGAAGTTATCAGTTAAAACTAATTAGCATTCCAGGGTTCCATAAAAACATCCTGTTGTCAACTCATAAAATTTTATGTAGATTGGACATTTATTTATTGAGGAAGTTGTGATTTATGTGATTTTTCATGTACATGTACACACTATGCAAAGAAGGTGGAAAACTATACTTAAATTTAAAAATATTTTTTTACACATAATATCATGTTGCAAAAATAGAGTGGCTCTGTGGGTCCCGCCCTCCCCAACAGCGAAAGGTTCTTGCCCTTCCCATGTTCACGTAGGTGTATATCAGGTTTATTCCCACAGTCCAAAGACATGCTTTAAATTAACTGATTGTGCTAAACTGGCCCTGATCTTTCTGTGTGTGTCTGCAGCTTCAATATAAACTTCAGTTTGGATATAACCTTGTGTCTGTCTGAATGGCCATTGATGCTGAAGAGTGATGTCAAATAATCAAATAAACATTGCAAAGAGCTATAAAAAGTCAGTTCACAATCTCATGCAAAAGTTAAAAAACTTAAATATGTTTAGTGATTTTTCAAGTTATTAATCTTCTAACAAACCAATAATTCTGGTAACAAACTTAAATATAACACAGTTTAATTAACAGTTGAGACAGAGCCATTAACTGTGAACATAATGTAAAATAAACCAACCTTGAGATTTGTTTTGTAGGCAATGACATATACCCCAGCAAATGGGCGATGGGTTTTTTTTAATCTCTTGTGACTTTTAGTTTTTAGGCTATGTCTGGAACATATGAAAGTTGCCATATTGGATCAAGGGCAAGTTTTGGGAACATGGTCATGTTTTAACAGAATTGTTCTCAGAAATTGATTTCCACAATCAGATTTGCAATATATCTCGTGGTTAAAAAAATAATCAACATAAAGTTCTAAACTTCTGTTGTTCATCACAGGTAACTGAAGATGGAATTGTTTATTATGTCCAGGGAATACAGCTGCCGTATCATAGCTGCAGACTTCAACAACCCACACCCAGAAACATCACCAATTTCACACAGCACTGTTGTATCCCTCATAGCCAAATTCAGAGAAACCGGGACTGTGGACAGCATGCTATGTAGTGATCGTCCAAAGACTACTGAAGAAGAAACTTCAACAATGGTTTTGGCAGCAAGTGCGAAAAAGTCCACAATTTAGCATGTGACGTGTTATCCCTTATATGGATTCTTCATACCAATAAGTGGCACCCCTTTAAGATCCAGCTACAGCAGAACCTGTCAGTTGTTCGTAGGTGTTCGTCAGTGGATAAATATTTAATTCCTTGGTCACTGGATTGGCCATCGTGGACCTGTGGAAAGGCCTCCCAGATCATCCGACCTTGACTTGTAGCTCTGAGGTCAACTGAAACAAATTGTGTATGCTAAGAAAATCTGTAACAGACACCACCGCATTACGGAGGCTTGTGACAGCATTTCTCCAGAGATTCTCATGCGGTTTTATAATGACCGGATCCTGCATCTTTAGCTCTGTGTTCAGCACCAGGGACAGCACATTGACCACGTCAAATAGCTGTGCAACACAGACAACGTTCCAAGTTCTTGTTGCAACTTTCTGTGCTGATAACTTTTGCAACATCAGGAAGAGAAATTTCCAATTTGCACATTGTCAGCCATGAGAAAACTGGTGACCCAATATGTACAAGTCCAAGTTCCTCTAAAAATTGTCAGATACAAAATATCTGATGGCTACAAAAAGCAATACTGCGATAACCAACCCCATAAAATAATCATCTCTGTCACTAATGAGTGGTCTCAAGTCCCCCAGCAATGTGGCCTCGTCAGCAGCCATTCCACTGTGAGAGAGCTTTCGGCTCTCACTCAGGGTGTTTACTGCAACCTTCTCGGATTAGTGGCGACCTTAGTGTCTAAGCTCTTCAAGAAGAGCGCCTGATTTTCCGTGTGTTGCCAAGGCAATGGCCTGCACGACGCGGGGTCGCCAAAGCAGAGAACACAGCTGGGAAATAAGCAGTGAGCGTGCGCTCATAAAAAGCTCCATGCTGTGAGCACTAGTTATGGTACATGTTCTGCCTGGGTGGCTACTGAGTTCAGTATTACAGCATCTGATTTAAAATCATCTTGATGTGGCTTTGTCCCACTTGTTGAACAGACTTGCATGTGTTAGTATTTGTTGATTTTTATCCCCTGCCACTCCTTCCAACACAAATTACATTTATGGCATGAATGTTTAAAAGCTGGAAAAGCTTTAATGTCAAGTCCTGTATTTGTTGACCGTGAGTGAGATTTACCACAACTTGTATGCCAGACATGACAGAGTTTTTCACCATAATTTCAATTCACAACGAAGCTGTCGCCCGCAGATGTTCTTTGATATTCATGAACAACTGCTTGTGGCGGATGTTAGCAATAGCGCTCACTTTCATCTTACCCCCATGACAGTTCCTCAAGTGTCTCTCAGCATACCACCTCAACAACCGATCCAGGCACAGCGCATAATGCTGTATTCAGCAGCCCTGAAAAAGTTCTAACCATCCTCATCTCTTCATGAGCAACAAATGAGACATCAATCCCTTGGATTGCTTTGAGTAATCTTTGCGCCTCTCAAGTGCTAACACCCACACAAAACTAATGGCATTTAGGCTAATAAGATGAAATGTGTGATGCTGTGACGAATGTTTTCAAGACACTTGAAAAGTCTGTTAAGTACTTGCACCCTTTTTTAGATTAGCCTACACAAGCCATAGATGAATCACAAAACATGATAAAATGGCCAAATTACTTTGAAAAAATATATAGATATCTATCTCTTTTGAAACACAGGTTTTCTGTGTGACCTGATATAAGCTGGGCAGACTGCAGCTCCCACTGGGCATGGAGCGCTCAGCATTGACTGAGTGCCCGATTATGATTATGGGAGAACTGCCAGCATCCTGTTTATATACTGATTCTCCACACAGCCTTCCTATTTTGTGTCAAGTCACAATTCAAAATGAAGATGACATCTCCAATTTATCTTTTCCTTCGACAGCTATTATCATTTCATTGAGTAGACAGACCACTTCTCTGAATGCACCAGACTGAAGGTTCTCTTTCATGTAAGGAAAGAAGAATAAGCAGATAATGGGCTTGTAATGGTTCCAATTAATCACTCTGATGTACTTAAGATCTGTACCAAATAAAAAGTTTTGGTGAAAGAAAAACACTGATCACTGAAGTTTTGCTGATGCACAGGTGATCATTATCATAAGTTCAGACAAAGTCAGCGCTTACGGGGCAACCATTATGTAGTGTCAGTGAGCCAGGCTTTGATGTCTTACTTCTGATGTTTGCAAATCTCAGGTGGTTCAAGCATCTGTCTGCCTATCGCACTGCATCTGTGCTAGGGACTCTGTACCTTATACACCTGCAGCAGGAACCACACAAGTTTCAACAGATTTCACACTCCCACAGAACCAAGAAAAAAGAAATTTACAAACGTAATCAGACTCGGGCATAATCTGGCAAGCAAAGATATTTTTGGGTTCACCAATTAGATGTTCATGTGGAAACACCAGTGACTGTGGCTTTTGCACAGAGAAAATGTTTTCAATCCATCTTAAAAGTATAATGCATGACTGCTTGGCTGCACACACAAGCACTTGTTATGCAGCGTTTGACTCTTCCGTCTTAATGCCACCCCTGTTCTTATCGGCACTGGCTGTTCTGTCTCATGAGCTCTGTGTCACAAATTCCAAATTTTTGTATTTTTTCTTTTCTGATATAATGGCATCTTTATAATTAGCACAATGTAGAGCTTTAACTGCCAAGTCTTGGATCCATATCCCGAGTCATCATTCTGTTTTGTTGAAGTAAGAAGCATAGCTTGCATTGCCAGGTTAGATTAGAATCAGAGAGGAAGCAGCATGAAGCTACAGTCCAGGATGTGCTGTGCAGGCTCTGCTTTCTATGGTCTGTGATCCAACTAATGTTGCCCAACATACTGTAATGTTTTCCAGACTTATAATTCATACATTTGTCCAATCTTTTATCCAAGGTTGAGGTGTTACAGCTAATTTCATTAGCCAAATAGCAAGCCAGCAGGCAGAACCCAGCAAAATGAAAGCGTGGACGAGAATTTTTTTATTTGCATTGATCAGACACTGGCCCTGCATTGCAGAAAATGGGGTCTGTTTTATTTTCCACAGAAGGCTTATCTGCAGCCCATTCTGTTGTTTTGCCAGGTAAATAAAGTCAAGACATCGCTTTCTGTTTAATAATCAGGGCTGGTGAAAGCAAACACTGAGACACCTGCTAGTGTTAATCACACCATCTCACCTTCATAAATCAGGCAGAGTAACTTCGCTGTTTCATTAGTACAAGTGCTGGTGACATGATGGGCCCTATTTTGGTAATCTTGCTAATGGAAAGCTGTACTGGGCAAATGTAAAACTGAATGCATCTTTAGATACTGGAACCTTTTGATTCAGCTGTTGCTATGCAGTGAAACAATTGCAAAACACCCAGTGCTTTTACACCACAGTTTCAAGCATCAGGTGGAGATGAGAAAAGTAAAAAACATTATGGGTAATTTGTTAGTGCTTGCCCCCTGTCATATAATAAGCTTTTTTATTTGCTGGATTGTATATTAAAGTTGTGTAAAACATGTCATCATGCACAATCACAAAAGCTATTTTGACTTCAATCATAACATGCAACATTAATACAGTCAACATTTCCAGATATCAATAGGCCAATAACATGTAGACACATGCAAAGCCCACATGGTGGGCCAAAATACATCTCTGTCCTGCTGTCTTTCTGGGAAACTAGAAGGGGCTGTAACTGAATTTATTGCAGTCAAGTAACCACACTATCACTTTGCATTATGACAGGATGAGACTTTGAGGGATTTGACTATCAGACATTGAGGCCTTGACTGCTAAGAAACATAAAGAGAGGAGTGGAGTGTGAGATGGAAAACTCACCGCTCTTGCACACTGGGCAGCACTGGTCAGGCTCATACTCTGGATCTACACACTCTGTCTGTGGACAAGCTGATACAGAACACAGGACTTCCCCACTGGGCTCACATCGGCATTTCTCACATGGAGACACCTTGATTTCATATGCATGCACACACACAGACAAAATCACATAAGCATATGGCTCCCCAGACACACAGCAAATATTCTACATCATACGTACTATACCATCCATCCACATGAATTGTGTATATAATATGTATATATTATCCTAAATACTATAAAGCATCATATAAGATATATTATACAAATGTATGAACATCTTAAGCTATAATTAACAAACAATTCATGCACACAACTCAACAGTCTTTAGTTGTATCATGTTTATAAAATATTTTATGTTTACATGTTTAACACACTATAAGGACTGATCCCCTATAACTATCCTAAAGCATTTCCTATTTCCTGCTTTACGAAATTAATTACCAAACATATATCATACAACCCAAATCAGAAAAAAGGTTGGGAGGGTATGGAAAAATGCATTTATGTTGACATTAATATTTAATTGCAGACAATTTTAACCCAAGAAATGCAATGTTTTGTCTGGTCAACCTAATTTCATGTGTTTATAAGCAAAACATTGGTTATTTAGGGCTAGCAGTAAGGTATGCATTCTTAGGTATGTATTCATGTAGGTGATATTAATCACGGTTTTTTACAAAAGTCTTTGAAGAGCAAAGATGAACAGGTGATATCCGGTTTGTCAACAAAAAGGTAATAAAATTGTTAAAACTTTCGTCATGAAACAACAAAATGTTCATCAAAATAAAACTGGAAAGAATGTACATACTTCAGTCCTATTTCCTAGATTTCTGATTTGGCCTGTTTTGCGTTGTGTTTTGCTTGGATGTCTCTGAAAACGATTATCTTGAGGCCACCTATTTCTTCCCAAAAAGATCTGGAATACTGATTAGTCTGACCAAATTACATTTCCTCTGTGTGATGGTCCATCCAAGATCCCTCCAAACCCAGAGAAGGTAGCGCTGCTTATGGAGATAACATAAGGCTTGTAACTGTAGCGCTTCACAAACATTTGCCAAAGGAATCATTTTCCGATGTGTTTCTTTCTGCTATTGTTAAAGGACGCATCTTGATGCAGTGCCATCTAAGAGATCGAAGACCACAGGCATTCAGCTTAATCTTACATTCTAGCTCTTTATGAGCTGAAATTCATTTAATGTTTCCTTGAATTGTTTAATGATATTATGCACTGTAGAGAATAAATTATGCAAATTCATTTTGATATTTCTTTGAGGAACAAGAACAACTGAACAACATTTAAATATATTTTCTCATGTATTGGTTGACAAACTCAAGTTCTTTTGAAATGTTCACTTTTTAGCAAATCATTAATTAATTCACTTTTATATCAGCTTAATCCTGAACAGGGTCACATGAGCTATTGCTGGCAGCTTAGGGCTTAATGCAGGAATAACCCTGGACAGAGCACCAATCCATCATAGGGAACACGCTCACTCCTGCACTCACTCACACACTATGGCGACTTCATCATAATCAGTTATCCTAAAGGCACTCTGAGTAAACCCATGCATGCATGGGGAGTACATTAAGACTATACAGAAAGGACCCAGACCACTAAACTTGGAACAGAGCGCAGGACCTTGCTGTGAGGCAACAGTGCTACCCACCGAGCCACTGTACCATCTTGTACTAAATCATTATTGCAATAACATGTAAACATCACATCAAGCATTTAGTTGTTTTATTTTTACTGCTGTACTAGCCATACTAGGAATGAGCTGCATGCCTTTAATGCAAGAATGGATGGTTCATACTCTCTGCAATCAAAAAAATCATGTCATGTCATGTGAAATAATTGTAATATCTGGCCACATTTTGTAATTGCAGGCTTTACAGGCATTGCAAATCACTAAAATGTACAATGTATACAGTAACAGTATTGTTTACTGTAGCAGTAATAATCCAAACATTATGACCACCGGGTATGGACAGAGGTTGTTAAGTGGGCATATATCAAACTGATGTCCATATTAATGCCTGAAGCCAATGTCCAGCAGAACGCTGCCCTGTGCATCTCACTTTCTGCACCAGCTTGTCTTCTTTCCACATTTCACCCCACTTCAATCACTTCCTCAGGTAAACAGAATACACACAGCCAGCTGACCAAGTGATGTAAAAGCAAACATGACTCATCAGATGAGACCTTCTTCTATTGCTCTAAAGCACAGTTCCTACAGTCACATGTCCACTCAAAGCAGTTTTAATGGTAATTTAGCACTTTGGTCTGCAGCTATGCCACGCCATACTCAGTAGGATGTGTTGCATTGTGTGTTGTAAAACATTCCTGCCAGAACCTGCATTAGAATTGTCTGTGACTTGTGACACAGAAGCTATTTGATCAATTCAGAATGTCATAGACATCATTGCCATCTCTGAGCCTTAGGCAATCAACACCTTTTAGCCAGTTCATGTCCCTCTTCAGGTCACTGTCAGTGAAGTATTCATCACTAGTGTAACTGGTGCAGAATTGCTCTGATCCAATCATCTGTCCTCAATGCTGTGGCCATTGTTAACATTGCTTAAGTTCAGCCTTGCCCATTTCCTCCACATCCAACACATCCAATGTTTGTTTATGGTCTTATATACTGTATCTCAGACCTTGACCAGAACATCTGTAAAATGCTATTCATTATTTAGTCTAATTTAATGGTTTAATGGTTTAATGTTGTGGCATGTCTGTATATCACATATAAAACATCTGCCAAATTAATAAATGTAAATGTAACAATAAGAACACCTTTTGCAGTTGGTATATTTAACTGGTCTTGCGTGACACCTAAATTAATCCTGCCTGCATGATAAATCTGGAGGCTTTCTGTCAAAGGTTTGCTGATGCATTCATGTGGCACAGTGCCATGACTTAATGCCAAAGAAAGCAGCAAGTACACTTACTATAAGGTTACACTCACTTCTTATTCTCCAGGCACACAATACATGAAGCTCATAAGCCATTAGCATTGTAAAAGGAGGTATGTTTTCTTTGCCGCATAACAAAGAGTGAGAGCACTCCTCTCACCCTTTGTGATACAGAGGACACAGATGATACAGTAAGCCAACAGAGGACACCGTGCCACACTGTTTCTGTTTGAAAACAGTGATGTAGTTATGGTATTGTGATGTACAGCATGGCCAATCTGATTCTGTTTATTAATGCCAATACAAGTCTGCAATGGATTGGTAGTTGAGATTTTACATTTATTCAGATATTATATGCTGCCAATGAATATCTATATACTTATATACACTATATTGCCAAAAGTATTTGCTCACCCATCCAAATTATCTGAATCAGGTGTTCCAATCACTTCCATGGCCCCAGGTGTATAAAATTAAGCACAAGGCATGCAGGCTGTTTTTACAAACATCTGTGAAAGAATGGGCTGCTTTCAGGAGCTTCGTGAATTCCAGCGTGGAACTGTGATAGGATGCCACCTGTGCAACAAATCCAGTCATTCCACAGTCAACTATCAGCTGTATTATAAGAAAATGGAAGTGTTTGGGAATGACAGAAACTCAGCCACTAAGTGGTAGGTCACATAAACAGAGCAGGGTCAGCGGATGCTGAAGCGCACAGTGCGAAAAGGTCGCCAGATTTCTGCAGAGTCAGTCACTACAAACCTCCAAACTTCATGTGGCCTTCAGATTAGCTCAAGAAGAGTGCGCTGAAAGCTTCATGGAATGGGTTTCCATGGTCGAGCAGCTGCATTCAAGCCATACATCAACAAGTGCAATACAAAGCATAGGATGCAGTGGTATAAAGCATGTCGCCACTGGACTCTAGAGCAGTGGAGGCATGCTCTCTGGAGTGACGAATTGCACTTCTCCATCTGGCAATCTGATGGACGAGTCTGGGTTTGGTGGTTGCCAGGAGAATGATACTTATCTGATTGCATTGTGCCAAGTGTAAAGTTGAGTGGAGGGGGCATTATACTGTGGGGTCATTTTTCAGGTGCTGGACTTGGCCCCTTAGTTCCAGTAAAATAAACTCTGAATGCTTCAGCATACCAAGACATTTTGGACAATTCCATGCTCTCAACTTTGTGGGAACAGTTTGGAGCTGGTCTCTTCCTCTTCCAACATGACTGTACAAATGTACAAAGCAAGATCCATACAAACATGGATGGCAGAGTCTGGTGTGGATGAACTTGACTGGCCTGGACAGAGTCCTGACCTCAATAGATAGAACACCTTTGGGATGAATTAGAGCAGAGAGCCAGGCCTTCTTGTCCAACATCAGTATGTGACCTCAATGCGCTTCTAAAAGAATGATTAAAAATCTCCATAAACACACTCCTAAACCTTGTGGAGAAGAGTCTTCCCAGAGGAGTTGAAGCTGTTCTAGCTTCAAAGGGTGGACCAACACCATATAGAACGCTATGGATTAGGAATGGGATGTCACTTAAGCTCATATGTGAGTCAAGTCAGATGAGCAAATCCATTTGGCAATGTAGTGTACCTATAAACTTACACAACAGACAGTATTTCTTAAAAATTTGCAAAAATTTGAAATTTCTGCATCAATATACAGTGGATGGCACTACCGGTTAGTGGGACCAGCCATTTATTTGGACCAAATCCTAAAGTATCGAAACAAATCCTATTGTATACGTGTAATGTTATTGCGCTTATTTGGACCAAAATTCCGCTTAATCGGACCAAAGAATGTGTACAGTATGTAATATCTGTAAATAAACTCTTCGTCTCTGGCATTATCCCACCTCTGCCCAGTTGCCACAGTTGGGTCCTTGAGCAAGACCCTTAACCCACAATTGCTTGGATTGTATGAGTTGTAAGTCGCTCTGGATATGGGCGTCTGCTAAATGCTGGAAAATGTGAAGGTAAATGTATTACCTGAAAACTCTCGAGTTTCTCCCCAGCCCTCTACTGCCACCTACAGGCTGGTATTTCCATTTACTACGTAAAAGAAGCCACTTATTATCCAGCATGATTTAATCCGCAAAAGCGGATTAAATCATGCTGCATAATTTTCAAACATTGACTGGAATTTAGTAAGAACTTGTTTTTTACAGTATTATGCTTCACATGCTGAGTATCTATACATTGTGTGCAAGTGTGGTTGCAAATTTATTTTTCAATTAACAAAGTTCGTAAGCAACAGTAGTTCTTGTTTGGGCGTTCGCTATACATGTACATTACACAATAAATGTTTAGTTTTATATTAAACACTTAATATATTTAATAAATTATAGCACGTCCCGTCTTGTAACATAGGGCATGTTCGTTTAATTAGACCAACCGGTTATTAGGACCAAAACGATCACGTCCCGATGTGGTCCGATTAACAGGATTCGACTGTATTTCATTATGAATATTTCCTTTTGAATTATTCTCTAATTTATGTGAGCTTTTTTCCCCATGAAGAGCTTAACGTGTATTATGCACACACGCTATTACCTAAGAAGAACATGCATGTGTCCCTAGGTTGCTAAAAACATTAAGCCAATTTAAGCTTTTCACAAGGAAAAAAAAAAAGCTTTACGCTAAAATCATTTCTTTCCTTTTGGATCACAGGTTCCATTTTAGCAGCGAGTACTTGCGATCAGTTATTAATGACAGAAGTATAGCTTATTGTTTTAGGACATTAAACCATGTTAAACTTTGTTGACGTTAAGGTTCAAAGCTTATTATAAGGTGCCGAAGCTTATTATCATGCTTATGAATTAGATGTTTTGCCATGTTGATGGTACAACATCACTAATCACAAACTCTACACACACTGCATTTGGCCTTTTTGTTGTCTCTCCAAGTGGAGCCAAACTGAGCGTCCACTTACCACTTATGCCTTAGGGAATTGTATCAAAACTACACAATGACTTACCGCTCATCCTGGCAGGCAGATGCTGCCACAATACAATACATTGGCACTAATTGCGGTCGTGTATTTAAAGCATAACTGTGTTACTAGGAAGAAGTGTAATGCGTACTTCCAACTCTGAACCAGCTTTCCATACTCGGCTGTAATTGATAAACTACAGAGTGAATCAAAAGACACAGGACAGCCTTTTACTTCAGAAAAAAAGAAACAAAAGGGAAAACAACAGATCTGAATACTCCTGCAAGTAATGGGTGAGCGGGCCTATCTCTTAACATTTCCAGAACATGACCACCAACTTGTGTCCTATGACTTTTGACCTTTATATTTATTTTCGCCATATATAGGCCACAATTGTTTTCCCCTCTAGTGCATCCTTTTATAAATAATAACATTTTCTTGTTTATGGACACAGCAATTCATACAAATAACATCTTATTGAGGCTTTATTACGAGTGGCGTGTGCAACATGGCTTTAAACATGCTTGTTCATTTGCCTTGTTGCACCCCACTGCAATAGCACCACGTGCTCCCCTTCCAAAACCATTGCCCTTTAATCATTTTCCAAATGTACTTTCCTTTTCCTAAAAGAAACACACAAAGTTGAGGACATGTGAAATCGACTAAATCAGCAATACCAATCCCACTACATTAAACGCACAAGCTCTTCTCCCAGGCAGTGTATCTTTAGTCAGCAAAGTCATGTCTGTATAACAACATCACTGTGGCTTTCTCAGAGTACTCAGCAGGCTTGACCGTGGCGCTCTTTAACTAGAAGTCCACTTTTATTACCTACACACACCAAGTTATATGAAGTGGCTCTGCACACACTTATTTTTTTCTGGATGTGAAAGCCGAAGACCTCACAATACCCGTTAGTCCCAACTACAGCACTTAATATAACACTTCCGATTGAAGGGGACGAAATCTGAGCTTTTCCAGAAAACTGCTGGAAGAAAAAAAAAGAAATACACCTTTTTGCAAAATACACTGCAGACACAAAACAGGTTAAAAAAAACTTAAATAAATAGAGCAGCTTTTTAAAGGAGGAGTCATGGGTGAAATAATCAAATAAGACATAGCTAGAAGTGAGTATGGTAAAGGGTCATATGACACAATAAGACAACGCAATAGTGATGAAACATCCTGCTAGGAAACAGTTTGAGAGTTACATCTGGTTTAGCTGTGTTTGAGCTAAATGCAGAATCTGGGATGCACGGCAGTAATAAATCTCTGCTTTAATCTTGTCTGATTTTTCCTGTGATAAAAGCACATCACACAATGACCTCAGTCAAGATTAATATTAGAACATATTGTGGGAAAGCCACACAATGTTCTCAAAGTCAGACACATGATGTCCTTACTATGTGATAAAAGATAGTACCATCAAGGAAGAACTTGTTTATTAACAAGTAAAAGCAGACATGCATATATCTGGAGTTCAGACCAATCCACAAACTGTGAACTAAGGAAACAAATATTTTTAGTACGATTCCAGATTAGTAAACCTTGGAATCAACAAGACATTCACATTCCTCTCCTACATGTATCACAATGATGATCATTAGAGTTATCCCTCCCCTCCCTGAGCAAATCCTTCTACTATTTGAAAAGTTCATTTTCGAACGGGCACCAGTGTGTCCTCAAGTGCAGATGGAATTGCAGAGCAAAAATTGGCTTCGGATATAGTGAGAAATGCACCGAGTTCGGCCGATCAGACTCACAGAACTGATTCCACCCAGGTCACGAGACGGCAACACATACACAGCGTCACGTAAACAGCACCGTGCTTTCAGTAATTCAGAATACATTTAATGTTCTCAATTTTAGTGCAATCGGTGCATCTCTAGTCTCAATTGCAAAATTCAACACATGAAACGGTGCTTTGTTCGTTCAATTGTGGTTGTTTTCTTAAAAGACCAACACTGATAATAACGTAAGGATTTGAATGTTGAAAAAAAAAATACTAAAAACATGGGGCTGTTTCTAAATAAACTGCTCACAATAATTTAAGTCTCCAAATTTAAGCATCCACTATTCAAATAATGAAATACAGTGGTCCCTCGGCACTTTGCGGTTCACCTTTCGCGGCCTCAGTGCATCGCGGATTTCAACATACAGTAGAATCTGCTTAATTGGACCACCGGTTAATGGGACCAGCCGCTTATTTGGACCAAATCCTAAAGTACCTAAACAAATCCCATTATATATGTGTGATGCAATTCCTAAAGTACCGAAACAAATCCCATTATATATATGTGTGATGCAATTCGCTAAACTGGATCAAAGAACATGAGAGAGAGAGAATAAGAAACAGAAGCCACAAGTCACCACTGAGCGGATGCAAAGCTGGTCAGCGAGATGTAGGATTGTTGGGATCCCCGGGAGAATTTATGCTTTTATCAGCAAATCCGTTGTTCGTGCAGTCCGTCAAGAGAACACGTCAGATCACACTGGATAAGTTCTTCAAACGTTGACTGGAATTCAGTAAGAACTTGTTCTTTTACAGTATTATGCTTCACATGCTGAGTATCTATACATTGTGTTGTAGATCGGTTCGAAAAAAAATTTATTTTTCAACGAACAAAGTTTGTAAGCTACAGTAATTCTTGTTCGTACGTTCGCTATACGTGTAAATCACACAATAAAGGTTTAATAAACATTTAATATGTTACATAAGTTATAGCACGTCCCGTCTTGTAACATAGGGCATGTTCGTTCAATCGGACCAGCCAGTTATTAGGACCAAAACGATCATGTCCCGATGTGCTCCCATTAACCGGAATTGACTGTATATTAATGGAAAAAAATAGAATGCGTATTTTTAGCTATTTCACGGGTTTAAAAAACTCTATTCATAAAAATGTATTTAAAATATTAATTCTAACAATAAAGGAATGTTATAAATCAGTAAATATTATGATTTACAGTAAATAGCTGTTGTATCTATTCAATGTGTAGGTTATGAAGTGCTGTAAGCTCGGTATGGATGGAGCATGTGTGATACGAGAGTGATGTATGTTGTGTTAAGTAAAAAAGAACGTTCGATTACTTCAATGTGTTGCTCGACTGTTAAAAACACTACAATAGGGTATTTACTCATCTCTACGACTAAAATCGTGTATAAATACTTAAATAAATATAGCTTCCTCACTTCGCGGATTTTCGGAACGCTCCAGGACCACCAGCGATAAACGAGAATCCACGAAGTAGGGAGGGACCACTGTATCCCCTAATTTTTATGAGTAGTGCATTTCCTTATTAGTCTTTGCTGTTAAGAGTTGCTATCTTTCATGGTCATAGGTGTACATTCCAGAAGTAGGTGTCTGACTGAGATCTAAGTCTGGTACGTCATGAACCGTGGGGTAGCTTCTTATCAAAAACAAATGGATCAGTCTGTTAAATGGCACCTTGTGTAAGCTGCCTGAAGTACTGTCATGAAGGGCTTTGCCGCATAAGTTGTTGGTCTGGCACTTCCACTTAATTTGCCATTTGGCCATGACATATTAAGTTTGTGTAATTGTGTGTTACTTGTATATTTTGTGCTGTATTCTGTATATTGTGTAGGGATTATTAAATTCTGTCTGTTTACTCATCTATCAAAAAACAAGCGCGAGTACATTGCACTACCATCTAGCATGGTAAGCTATATTAAATTATTTATTTCATTGTCTGCTTTTTACGAGCATTAACTAGTTATGGTGTAGAAAAAAAGGTACATGTCACTTTTGTAATCTGGAACCCTCTATTACATTAAATAATTAGTATGTCCTGATGTACAGTAATGATTCTTCAGTATTGCCATTGATATGTAGGTTGTAAATCACTTAACCATTTGCCTATTCTGAACACGTAACACAAAAAGTCAAAATAAGGTTATAAGGAACGTGAACTGTCTATTAAAGAATAAATTATTATCCATCTCATTCAAGTCGGTATGTATTCAGATCAAGTCACATGTAGTAAAAAGACAGGCTATCTATAAATACAGCAGAATTCCAGTACTGAAGCTTGATTACCACTAACGTTTTTGACTCTGAAATATGTTAATGACGACAACACTCTTTAATTATTACAAGTAAAATAGATGTAAAAACCAAGATGGCTACAACTGTATATGGCTTATTGAAGGGAAAAACTGGGTCTAATTATAAATATCTTAATTTTTGTATTTACTTTTTATAATAGTTTAACCATCCTACTAAACATTTCATTCATGTTTATAGGTGCTTGGATGGCTCAGTGGTCTGTGACAGCCTTACTACACACTGATGTTCTGTCTAGGGCATGCTTACGCCTGCACCCTACACACAGAATTGGCACCGGACTCCTCTGATAAACCACACATCAAATCAAAAGAGATCACCTGATGATAATATGGGACTGATGTCCTTATGGTGAGAGAAGAGATGAACTGACAAGCAGACTGGCCAAATTGCCTAATTTGTGTATTGAATAGAATGGAAGATGCACTGAGGAAGTTCTGAAAATAAAAGCTTTAATTGGGCTGATCTGAGTATTTCAGAAACTGCTGATCTACCGGGATTTTCATAGTTATCTCTACCGTTTACAATGAATGGACCAAAGAAAGAGAAACTGACAGTTCTATGGACAAAAAACTCCTTGTTGATGCCAGAGGTTACAGCAGAATGGCCAGACTGGTTTAGGCTAATAGAAAAGCAACAGTGACACAAATAACCACTTGTTACAACCAAAGTATGCACAAGAGTATCTCCAAATGCACAATATTTAAAAAACCTTAAAAGCAGATTGGCTAGAGCAGAAGGAGACCACACCAGGTGCCACTCTGAACAATGAAAGATTAGAAGATTTTACAACATTCACATGGCAGGGAGAGAATTTAGTGTAAATAATATGAAATCATGGATCCATCCGGCATTTTATCAAAAATGTAGCATAATGTGTGGGGTATTTTCTTTAGATTACAGTTTAGAGAGTCGGGGACCTGTGACATGACGGCGCTAATCACTGCACAACTTTAATTTTAAAATGACGTCATAAATCTTTTAGGCACCATGCGTCATAAAACGCTCTACTAGAACAGCTA
>JAUZST010002066.1:0-18413 GCA_034779995.1 Parotocinclus haroldoi | reverse complement strand
TTTTTTTTTTTTTTTTTTTTTTTTGCTTTTACCAACTCGCAGTCAGGACTAAAATGGGACATTCCATTTTAGTCAGTGTTTGTTTTAAAGAGATGAGGACACTTGTTGATCAGACTGCGTCAAGGCAGGTCAGTATACGACTGTATTCAAAAAGTTGTTAGAAATCATTCGTAAATGAAAGCAAAACCTGTTTCTGATCCCTCAAACTAATTATTATGCAAGAACTTCCAGGCAAATTGGAGATCTGAGTTTATTTGAGTAGAACTGATTCCTAACCTTTCGTAAAATGCACTAAACGAGCATGCGCCTCCATTAATGGCTGCTTTCACGCCGACTCCTGTAAGTCTGTATCGATTTCTCTGTCTAAACTAGCCTTGCTTCAACCTGACCTTCAAGTGCACATGTCCGGGCGCACCCCAAAACGTGGCCCACAAGAGGCAATTAATTATCCAGAAGAAAGCGCATTCCTATCACATATCAAGAATGTAAACTGGAGACACAAACAGAGCTCTTACAAACACACCCTTGTGTACAATCCTCAGCACCCTTTTTATGTATCGTGTGGGTGGGTGGCAGAATGGGCGTATTTCTTCATGCTATGTGTGTGTGAGCAGAAAGGCATGCATCCCTCGCTCCTTCCCTTTCTCTGGGCCTCTCTCCTTCTCTGTTTCTTTCTCTCCAAGTCAGCACCTCCCTTTTCGGTCCTAAGAACTGTCGACATTTTAAAGCACAAACCTTTAGTCATTAACTCTTACTGCACTGTATTCACCATAATTGTTGCACTAATGAAGAGCTGCCAAACTGCACCACGCACCACTTTTTTATTCACTATTGTGCAATGACTTGTTTTGGCCATTGGCCGGTCCTCGTCACATCCTCTCATAGCGTCTCATGTCCTGTCTTGTCATGTCCTCTCCTGTTCAGCTCCATCTTCTCCTCTGGTGCCTGTTTATATCATGTTATTTTGCAGGTCTATTGTCAGTTACGTTGTGGGCCATCCTGTAATGTTGAGCAGTGTCATATCCTGCTTGTCCTGACACACTGAGGCTTGCCCTGTACTTCTGTGTTCTCTCCTGTTGCACTGTACCAAGTCCTGTCACCTTCTGCCACATTCATTTTGGGTTCAGGCTGTGTTGTGCTCGGTCCACTCTAGTTTATCTGTTGATCTGTGTTGTTATACTTCTGTCATTGCCCTAACGTCAATAGCATTTTTATACTCTCACGCAAATACATGGGGCCCCAAGAGATCAGGGGTGCCCTGCTGGATACCAGGGGCTGGCTGAAAAAACAAAAAAAAAACCTTGCTCATTAGTGAGTACATTAACATGAACTTAGTCCTGTCTAGATCCGATTATGAGCTGGATTTTAGTCCATTAGTCCGATTTCTCAGCGCATCTATATCAGTGTCAATGCAATTTGTCAGTCTTTCCATTTTTCCCAGAACAGCTATCAGGGAAAAAAACATGGTTGGTCCACACAGGTCCACCTATTCTAAAAGATTTCGCTTCCTTTGGGCTAATTTTTATAGACCTGGTATGGGATTCTCCAGTAGGATTTGGCAACCCCGGGATTAAAAGCACTGCCCCCTTTAAACAACTATCAAAACACTTTGTGGAGACTCTAAAACGCACACTGCTAAAGAAAATCTATGCATTTCGCTAGATATTTTATGAGACTGTTGGCTGGTTGCAAATCATAATTCCAGTTCTTGCTTCATGTAGACCTGGCGCTTTCCCATGATCTGTTCTGTCCTGAATTTACGTGGCACATTTGACAAGACATGCAACTTGATACAGATTCATTAATCCACAGTTACAAACAAACAAGCCTCTAACCTTTATGGATGCTTTTATCAGATGTAGCATGTTCTGACATGATCTTTAGGACTGACTTTCAGTCTGAGTAGCAGTGTAGTGATTTAGGTGTGTGGGTGAGAAAACTTGGACTTCTGCTGTAAATGAATTGACTGAAACACTGACTTGTACCTGCAAGCATCTGTCTTTATACTTGTCTGAATGCAGGAACAAGGGAATGTGACTTGTTTTTGAGCTTCTATTTTCTAAAAGCACTAAAGCGATCTGTGTGTGTATGTGTTTGTGTGTGTGCGCGTGTGCATCTGTGTGCTGAGGTAAGCTCATCTGGACCAGCAGAGGGTGACTGTGTTGGACGTAACACTCTACTGTATGGATTTCTGCAAAGTGATGCTTTACAAAAACCAAATCTAAACTTTTTTCCTTTGCCAAAGCGGTACAGTGTATTACAGATTGAATTAGTATAATTACGTCACAGTTTAGGGTGCATTAAAAGTGACTCGTCTCCGAGCAAAATAATAGTAATTCCTCCCAAAGCGGTTACATGTGCATGTGCCTGAGTGACATGTTCTGGCCATATTTGCATAACTGCCGCTGGAAAGCCTAAAAATCACCATACAATTTGAATTTATACATGATTTTCCCCACCTGAATAAATAATCATTGGTGCAACATCTAATCTCCAATACATTTTGAAAGTAGTAATTAGTAATTGGTTAAGGACTTGTTTGGGTAATTTCCCTAACATTTGCTGCAGGTATGTAATGAAGTGAAGTGAGCCAGGGCCTGTCTGTGTAGACCCCACACTAACAGTGAATCTCAGCAAAGGATTTTATTCAGATGGGAGGTTTAATCCCGCACTGAGCTCTAAACACACACCGTCTTCTGCTACTCGGTGTCTCGGTGTGCTGAGTGGATTAGGAGTGGATTTTGAAATACTTGACTGCAGCTCAGCCATAAACTACATTCACGTATTTAACAACTTCTTTCATTTTCTTTTTCAATATGTCGACCGCGATGCACATGCTCAACAACCGTTTGCCTCGCTAATATAACAACGTCACTTAATCTAATTTAATACCCTGAATACCCTGCTGGCAAAATTAACAGATTATTGACGTGGTTTTGACCCAGTTTAACCACAGTCAGTTCTTACAAACTGAATCAACGGCTACTAACCTAGACACATGGCAAACGACTGCACCCTCTCTTATACATAATAGAAGATGCTTGGCTGAGAGGAACAGCTTCACTATTGTGTCCCACTAATGAGGGTTCGCATAGCTTGGTAATAAATCACACAGCGATTAGATCATCACTTGTTATGACAGGTTACTGGATTTAAATTCTTCATATTCACTGCTCACAAAAATAAGGACATATTTTAAAATGGATACGAGGAGGATCCCACAAGAACTGCTGGATAATCTGATCCTGTCCATGCCCCATCGCTGTCAGTGTGTTTGGGCACTCTTGGGTGACCATACACCCTACTGAACAGTCAATGTGGGGGCACCCTGGTCCAGTTTGACCTGCTCCTGTTCGCCCCCATGATTATATCACTTACTACTCAATCACTATAATGGAGTTTGCATCTCATTTGCATATTCAAACTACTTTTTGACTTTTCATTTGCTTTTCTGATGATCTTGTTGAATGAAATCAAATTTTTAAATTGCTTCATATTCATTTAGAATATCGCCTAATATCTGTGACAAGTGTATTGTTCATAGTGAACAAATACATATAGTGTATATCATTTATTATGTGCATGCTGACTTGGTTACTATAGCTCAAAATAAATATTTTGCGAAATTAAAATGTGATTAATTGGAAAATAAAATGTGATTAATTGATGAAATGACTGGATTATTGCAAGTGTAACTTGTATTCCAAAATAAATACATTGTGATATATACACCGCTGTGCATATGTCTGAAGTCACCACTAGATTACAAGTACCCTGTTTTAGCAAAGGTATAATGGCCATATTAAATTATCCTCTTTATTAGAATTCAGTAAGAAAATACAGGACATTTCAGAAACTGAAGTATTTTTTTTTAAAACTGATTCTATAGACTTCATGTGGTAAGTATTTAGTGTGACCTCCCCTTACACTAGGGGTTCTGGTACTGGTTCTGGAACTCCATCAGGAAACCAAGCTGACCGTTCTACAAATTGTAATGAAGATCAGTAAATATAGGAGTGAAATTTGGGTTCAGTCGACTAAAACATGATAAATATATTCAATATACCGTTGCTGAACAACAAATCTAATGGTCACCAGGGAACCCTAGACTGTACCTTGCAAAACTGCCGTAGTTTATGTTAGATAGCGGCATTTGCTAAATAATTCAAATGTGTTGAATTCTACTCTATTTAAAGCAGATGCTGTCAATGTGGACATTCAGTTAAAAAGTGTACAGTTTATTAAGCACTACATTTGTTGTCTGTACCTTAAAGGAGCTGTGCACCAGGGTCTCATCTAGGTCGATCACCACACAGTTCTTTCCATAGTCAGTGATGTTGACTTCAGGCAGGAGGTATTTGGCCGGAGACTGTGGAGGAAATAGAGGGTATGAAGGTCAGTGGGGTGAGAGAAGAGTAGAGAGAGAGAGAGAGAGAGAGAGTGAGAGATTGGAGGGGGGAGGATAATCAGAGGTTGTACCATCCCTGCAAATGAGTGCTGTGACTGAAGCTCAGATCCAGGACGATCCACTGTCCAGTGCATGACAGATTTAAAGCATCATCTCAGACACAGCTGGTGCTCAATACTGACCTGCTGTTACCCTGCCAGATTCTTCTAGGAGTTGTTTTACGGACGAGAAGGGGATTCGGATGCGTTACAGCATGGCAGAATAAACCTGATTATGATCAAGGTCTTTTCCCAAACTGAGCTGTACTGCCAAGTCATGTTGATGAAGCACAATCTGGCTGAATAATGGGGAGAGCGAGGTGACAGTAGGTGTTATGTGAGGATGTCCTCTGGCCTGAGATTAGAAGACAGATGGCTACAGCTGAGGGGGTGACCATGCGCTCACGCCCTCTCGCAAACACAAACACACGCACACACACAATCCTATATTTAGTGTAGCTTTGCAAAATTACGTAATACAGGCCGTGCAAGCTTGAATGCATTCATGTCGTATGTATGCAACATCAAGAGTCAGCATGTGTCTGTACCAATATTCATGCTTATCCAAAGAAAAGACGCAAAGGGGACGAAGGACAAACTGCTCACTGATTTGTTATCTGTGCCAGCATGTAACAGCAGGACTCGACTAACATCCCTCAGCAATTAGAGAGAAGATTTACCATTTCAGCACAACACTAGCTGCATGAGCCTAAAAAATGGGAACGCATTTTGTTGCAAATTGCTGCCTGAAACAAGTCATTTATACCGTAGCTGCTTAGACAAAGTAATTACACAGTTATTGTATGATAAAAAAAGCGTCCTAATGAGAATACTGTATAAGCTAAACAGTGAATGGGGAAACCTGTAATTGTGCAATGACAGCTGAAACTGTCATGACTGAGGTGGCCTAGTGATTAAGGTACTAGACTACAGACCAGAAGGTCCAGAGTAAAAATCCCGCCTCTGCCACAACTGGGTCCCTGAGCAAGAACCTTAACCCACAATTGCTTGGATTGTAAGACTATATGAACTGTAAGTCTCTCTGGATAAAAAGTATGTAAAAAATGTAAATGTAAACCTGAAACATGTTATTCTGTTCATAAAGCAAGCAATGTGTCTTTTCTTGGGATGCGCTGCATTTCTGGAGAAACAGAGCAGCAGTCTGTTGCTGCTTGCCAAAATGAAAGCCAGTCCATTCATCAGATTTCCAAAAAACTGCATATTTTATAGAAATGTTCCACTACTGTCTTGATAGAACAACCCGGAGCGAGCCAGGATAAAAAACAGAGGGTCCAGATGCACAACTGGACACAAGTAGAAGATCTTGAGTATGTAGTCTGAGAAAAAGAAGCCTTTCAAAACCTGTAAGTACTACAAACCAAATCCCAAGCTGTATAATGCATTAGCCCTAATTTAAAATGTATAAAATAGATATAAAGGACAGTACTGTGCTAAAGTTTCAGGCCACCATTAGATTTGTTGTTTCATGATTGCTATAAAGACCATATAAACACAAAAATTCTAACTTGGATTAACCACTCCGTAACACTTAAACTCTTTGTGTGACTTCACATATGTAACCTTTTTACTATGTAGCCCTTCTCAAAAACTGCTTAATGGCTGCCACCCTTATAAAAAGGCCATTCCTGATCAAGAACTGTATCCATTGTTTAACACAGAAATCAAATTTCCCATATTTTCTCATTATTTATATATTATTTTCTTAGGTTGTATTCCAATATAATTATACCTTAGCCAAACAATTGTATCTAATCTAATGGTGGTCTGAGACTTTTGCACAGTAATATACTGTATATTGATGGAATAAAGCCAGAAAAGCAAACTTCTTGGCTGATTAACGTCACTGTATAAGTGAAACAACACACTCGCGACAAAACTGTCCCTTTTAACAAAACCAATCCAATTTATTTCTCATAGCTTTTGCAACCAGCTAAAAATATACAAATGAACAAAACCAAAGAATATGCATGCCATTTTGAGAACTGGATCGTGAAAATGGATGGATTTTAAACGATTCATTTTGTCTATAGCCAGGAGAAAAGCTGCGAAAGTCTTTTTCTGCTAAAGCATCTGACACCAAATTGAATCAGAGTTTTGAAGACAAGCCACTTGGTTGTCTGTTAGCTGTGCCAGGTAGTTATATTGTACGCTTAATAAGATTCAATTAAATTCAATTTCAGAATGAGGCTAAATTAGGATGAAGCAATTCAATTTTCTGTTCCAGTGAATGAAGAATGCAGGGGTGGAATGGAACCGAATGGTTACAGACACGGGCGATCTCCAAATCTGTTTAACAGATACTGAAGGGAAATGGCAGCTTAACACAGGTCTGCACAGAAACGACACAGAGTTTGGATTCCACTCCAAATATGTATGTTCACAAGTTGTTTTTTATTTACAAATAAATGCTTACTGGTTATTAGACAAACCTGAGTTATTATCCCAGTTCAGTTAAGACACATCGTTCTGTTCAATAACACAACTAAACTGTCATTCATTGAAATTTGAGGAACACAGGATCAAGAATTAATCCCTAACCCCTAATCCTAAAATCTGTTACACAGACACAGTGAAAATTAAACAACGACCCAGGCTTCCAAACATTCAATATTAATACCTGTTTTTTCACATGTCCATTTGCAAAGATGTAATATTTACAGTGTTGACCCTTATTTAAGACTTCTGCAATTCGCCTCAGCATTCCGGATATCAGATTCTGGGAAAAATCCTGAATTATGGCAACCCATTCTTGCCTAATCAATGGTGGCCTGATTTCATAGCTGCGTTATCTTTAGGAGATGATCCTGATACTTGCTTGACTTTCTTGAGCGCCCTCTAACATTCTTCAATGCAATTGAACCATTCTCCTTGAAGTTCTTGATCATTCGATAACTGGTTGATCGGGGTAGTTGATCTTACATGCAACCCTTTCGAAGCAGTGATGACCGCATCCATTAGACTTTTTTCCTTGGTTGAAAATCAGGTGATTACATAAAAGTCTCATTTTACTTGCTATTAAGGAGGTTTCATTTGTCATTTTCTTTTCCTATGGCTACTAGCTTTATTTATTGGGTTAAACAAAACCTTTTAGGTCACAATCAGTGTTATTTGATTTTTTTTTTTAAGGTTCTTAAAGTGTGAGATGTGCAGGTTTTGGGACTGAGGCAAAAACAGGAGCATCTCTGGCTGAATAGCTATTGAATTGGGTATTATGAATAGCAGTTGGCTTGTATCTTGGTAAAAATATTAGAGATGAATAGAGGGGTGCGGGACAGGCACAAAAAGCAAAGCTTCTAATCAGAAACAAGCATAAACAGACAGGCATAGTGAATAAGATACATACACTGAGGACTGGGATGACCTGGACCTGATCACACTGAAGAACATGAAAAGAGAGAAGGAGTAAAAGAAGAACATCAATAAAAATGACACACGTGGACCAAGAACAATATTTAAGCAATGTACAGATCTCGTACGTGTTTGTACGGCAGAACTCTGTGTACTGGGTGTAATCTCTTTATTATTATATGGACTGTTCTACACAATTACTGCAGTTTTACAGTAAAACAATTAGTATTCAGTCCTTAAACATTTCAAAGGATTATGTTCAGATATACTGATCTATGCATAAGTCTGAGGCCACCATTAAAGACCTTATATATTTTTTCTTATCCATTCTATTAGAAAACAACCAATAAGTACAGGAACGTTGTATTCAATGTTTACACCCTTAAACTTTAGCAATAGCAGCATCTGACAGCTTTACTTTTTTGGAAGGAAACCAGGGCGAAAAGGCTGATATGCTAATGCTCACAAAAGACTGGGGTGAAGATCAGTGGAAAAGAGTTTGGGGTCCAATCGTCGACAATATGGTCATTAAACCATTACAAAAACACAAATCCGACAGTGGTCTAAGACATTTGCACAGTGCTTCATTTGTTCTAAGAAATCCAAATAAAGAATACAGTAAGAATTAAAATATATTTCAATTCAGTTAAAGTAAAGTTGAAACATTAAGGATTTGTCTTTGAGTTTCATGTTTAAATGAAAAAATTCTGCCCCAGGTTTTTAGTCACTACAGAAACAGGAGGTTTGTTTTTTTTTGTTTGTTTGTTTTTTTGTTTTTTGCATGGTATCATATTTAGGTGGCAAAGCAGTGGAGAGTCTCATCACCTGTTAATTTAATCCAGGAACGTACAAACTTTAAACATTCAAGAATAAAGCCATGGTTACCAAGGTAAAACGTACTTACATTTACAGATTTATTGTATTATATATATATATAGTGTGAAATGATTCAGCATTTTCAGGTTAGTCCCGTTCTTATAAACGCACGTATCAAACAGAACATAAGTTTAGCTCTGAGTGTGTGAACTTGTAAATCGAAGGGACTTTCCACTGCACAACGCGAAGCTTTAGCGAGTAAACACCAGTCGGTAACGTGATCTGAGCCCGGTCTGTTTATAGCTGTGAGTACCTGCCTTGGCAGCATACGTGCATGTTTGCGGGGAACCATGAACTGGAGAATTGGTGCTTTTCCATGAGCACGGGGTTCGTGCATGCCACAAAAACTCTGTTTATTTAGGTGTGAGAGAGACACCAAAGCGGAAAGGGAGGTGGTAGAGAGCGAGCACTGAGCAATCCATCATTAGTTACGCACAAGGCACAATTTATGGGGGTTGAAGGGCTTACATTATGTTGTGGTTGACTGTGTGGTCCTGAAGTACTAATAAAAAAAAACACACGCGAGCTTGTTAACACCTGTAAATTCAGGCTCTCTCTGAAAACATCTTGAATGTTTTTGCCGATCTGGTTTAATAAACAGGCCGTTTAACAGGTATAAGATTTAAGTCAATGTTTAAAGGTTCACTCAGCACCTGCAGCACTTCAACATCATTTTAATAATGTCAGTATGTTTTAATAGCGGCTACTAGCCTGATGTGCATTTGCACCATGGCTCCCGTTATTGGCTATGGCTTAGTTATTGTGGAAACATCCAGTGCCATCAGGTGCATAAAATCAGGGTCACGTGCCACAGATCCCAGTGTAACGGACTTACAACACAGTCCTTCAGGAACTAGACCCTCTGTCTTTCCCTTGCTATCAGGCATTGGGAATTTTTAGTCCTTCTCAGGTCCTGTACTGCACGCCAAAATTGCCTGCCCTTACCATTTTAGAGGCTCCCGATTTCCAGGGCCCAGGACTCACACATCAGGAGTGTCACATTACAGTATGGCTTTAGGGGTAGAGCACTGGTTCTTGACGCTTTGTACACCTTCCCAGACGAGGCAACATCTGCCGATTATGGAGTTGCGTTTCTCAGGTCTGGATAGACCAGAAGGGTCTGGCACAAGAGATCAACAGGGGTCTGGCGCAAGGAAAGGGGTGGGGAAGGACAAAAGAGTTCAACAGCACAGCAAAAAGACATTTTCTGGTCTGATGGATGAGTTTGTGGGGTTCCACCTTGCCTGGGGTGACTGTTACTGCATGTGGATGCAAGCCTGGATTCCACTGTCACACTGAACTTCCATGATTATAATTCCTGCTATAAATACTAATTATCTCTAAATCATTTCATCTGGACATAGAAACATCAAGATATAATGAATGAGGTGTAATAAAACTTTAATTCGAGTCAGACAGGATAACCAATCAGAACCTCCTGTGAGGTCGCTGAAAGCTTCTGGGGGTTTAAGGTTTGAGTAAACAGGAACCAGGTGAGCAGGTAATGAAAAAAGGGTTCTTGTTATCCCAATATTTGTTATATGAACCATTTTCCATAATAAGTCTGATAACGGGGTTTGACTGCGCGTGACTTATCTGTCAGTGGGACGCTTTAAAATATCTTCGAATCTTCTAGCACAAGCAAAATCTGTTTTATTTTGATTTTAATGTCTTAAAATGTGTTATTTATGTAAGCACTCTTAGGAAATCATCCACAACATGTTCACTGACTAATAACTACCCTACTGTTATGTTAGGAAATCAGGGTCTAGGTTGGAGGCCGAGTGTGTATATTTGTATGTGTGTGGATGGATATTGAAGAATGTGTGTGTGGAGAAGACTGCCCATCATTTCCTAAGCTAGATGGTAAACATCATGTCGAGTTCACCGAGTTCGGAACAGCTGGAACACTTTGTGGTGTGGACGGAGCACATAGAGCAAAGCCAGACGACAAACAAGTCTTAAAGTCACCCTGAACTCAAAAACATCATCTTTACACACTGAGCTGCTGCTGAGTGGCTGGTTCTTGTTAAACTGGTAAGCACCAGAATAAAATGCACTAATAGAGCCCACAAATCTACTTTAAACGTTTTTTTTTGTGTACTTACATGAAAAAATAAAATGTATTTACTTTTGCCTGTCAGAAGTTCCTTATTTTAAATGTCATATGACTGATTAAAATGAATTGTTCATACAAATGAGAGCATTATAGTTCATACACCGTTCAGAAAAATATTTTGGGAAAATTGTTCGACTGCTATTAGAAATCAAACCTGGGGTTTCCAATTTGCCACAGACATTGACAGACAGTATTTCATAATCTTCATGAAGATGCAGAGTGTATTTAAACTGAATCGTTTTTATTCTTCAAATGATTATGTTACGAGAATATTATCAGAATATAACTTTTTCCTCGCTCCCAATAAACACACCTAAAGGGGGAGGCGCTTACCTTGGGAGAGCCACCGTTCTCCTCTGCAGGTGGAGGCAGCGAGCATGTCTTGTTGTTCTGAATTGGTGGGTCCACATTGTAGTTGCGGAAGCATCAGAAGAAGGGGCTGAATATGCTCCTGCTCCTGTGTTTCGTTAAGCTGCTCTTCGTCTGCGAGACTGCGCCGGAGAAAACACAGCACAAAGCGGTCAGCACACTAAACCATCTGCACATTTACCTTTCCTGCCCTGTTAAAACACTGTTGCCACATCTGGTTCGATTACACCCAAGAGAAACGGCGAAAGCAAAAACGACTCAGGGCCACCGAGGGCAAACTTGATCTTCTGCTCTATCCTATACACAATGCGTTTCCATGGTTCCGTTACCACTCGCTTGCATGCGTTTCTGTAAGCTGCATGTATTTCATTAGTCACTGTAATGGGTTCGGAGAAAAGAAGTTACGCAACTTGCAGAAAGGACTACTCCCCAAACCCTCCTCTAAAACAGAAACTGAGCAGAGACACAGACTGCATAGCCAAATCATGAGAGCAGTGCATGAGGCAATGTACATTTCCATACAATTGCATAACCACTTCATATCTGAAGCATTATATTTTAATCTAAGCTCACTGTCGGCACCAGGCACAATCTTTAAGGCCATATCTGGTACAGAGGTGGCTTTCTCGTGGCCGTGTGATCAGTACAGGCAATGTATCCGATCTACACCAATGTCACATCAGTCTCAGCCACTAGACCATAATGCATGAGATTTTAACATCTGTTTCACTCATGGGGTGAACAATGTTTCCTGTGCCAAAACAGAATGCTGAAACGTTGAGAAGTAGGTAGGATGATTGGAAAATGCAGGAATGAGGCAGAAGTTTCCCTACATTACAATCCAAATGCAAGTCTAAGGAGGGATAAACATCTCGGTGACAATTTCAATCAGAAATCAAATTGTATCTCATTGAGAATTTGCCTGAATATGAGGTCAGTCAAAAATACTGTAGCGCAAGCACGTCGTTCCCTAGTTGAAAGTGTTTTATGTTTTAATATGACAGCATGGTTTGGGAATTTAAGCTGTAAGGGTAGAGGGAAGCTTCTGATGACTGGTTGGAGTCAAAGTCACATGGATGAGCTGTACAGGGACTGAATTTATAAAAAGGCAAAGATAATACAGGATACATCACATCATCTCAACTCACAATTCAAACAATTACTGTCAGACAGTCGGTACAGGACGCCAAGGGCAACCAGGAACATCTGCAAAAGGTCCTTTTTACTGAATGCAGTAGAGACTGTGAATTCTCTTAATCCCAATTCTCTGAATGTTCTATGCACGCATGGTGCGTATATTCATGCCATGAGTCTCCAAAGACAAATTTCCACATTGTGGATAATCGAATGTTCGTTCATTCGTTCACAAAAAACACATTACATTACATTTATTGGTCACCCTTCATTTGTGCAACCCATACGAAAGAGGAATAGTAACGTATGATCTCATCTGACCTCTGGTTAACCTGGGCCCACACCTGATGTAGCAGAAATCGACATTACACACTGAGAGCATGTACAACCGACATCAAAATTACATCCGCTTGTTTTACTGACATCTCTGCAACCCAATACAACACACCCAATACAACGGCAACATCCGTTTGACACCAGCAGCCTCCCTGCTGAATGCCCTCAAAACAAATGGCTCCGAATTCAATTAGCCAGGAATTACAGCAGTGAAATAACAAGAGCGCAGAGTCAGTGACCTGGACTGATCATATTTTCATATTCCCCCTAGGGTTAATCAGTTAGTCCATGTTAAAAGGTACATATAACATATACCTTCGATAAGTCATTTCAAGCAATATAACCAA
The DNA here is from genome assembly GCA_034779995.1 of Parotocinclus haroldoi. NCBI lineage: Eukaryota > Metazoa > Chordata > Actinopteri > Siluriformes > Loricariidae > Parotocinclus > Parotocinclus haroldoi. The sequence goes on along the minus strand of JAUZST010002066.1, from coordinate 5,417 downwards.
TAAGACGGACAGGTGCATGTCTCAACACAAAAAGGTAAATACTCCATAATCAACCTTGTTGAAAAAAGATCCACCTGTTAAACACAGGACCCTAGCAACAGAATCTTTTGAAGGGGGGGTCAGATTATGAAACTGTGGCGGTCTAGTGGTTAAGGTACTGGACTATGGAACAGAAGGGCCAGGGTTAAAATCCCACATCTGCCACAGCTGGGTCCCTAAGCAAGGTCCTCAACCCACTGCAAGACTTTATTGTAAGTAAATTGTAGTATTGTAAGTCATTCTGGATAAGGTTGTCTGCTAAACGACATAAATGGAAATGATAAATGTAATTATGCCGGAACAATTGTGACTTGTGATATCCAGTGCAGCAATCCGAGCTTGTAAAATAAATCAAATTATGCTTTTTTTAAATCAACAACAGTTATCCGACAAACATATGTCGGTTACTCGTTATTCAACCAGTTCTGTAGAAAATTATGCTTTGAACAATTTAAAGAGAAAAGACAACAAAGGACAACAAATAGATGTTTTGATGGATGGATTCAATAAAAACTTCAGAAACAAGCCATCAGAAATCCTGTGGACAAAACAGACGACAGACGATTCCGGAGAAATACTGTCAATCTGGTTGCACAGATGATTCTAGATTGTGAACAATTAAAATGGATTTTACATAAACACAATTGCAAACAACAGTTTGCAAAACATGCAAAGACAAAACAAACCTGTTTGGCCCCCTTAAAAGGAAGCACCCTAAAGAATACACTGAAAGTCAGGTGCAAATTCCAAAAATGAACATGAAAAAGAACTGCGATAATATCCTGGATCATGATCAAATTCATCAGAATGATGGCAAATCAGAAGGTCATATGTCTGATGGTCAATCATTAAGATCCTATTTTATGACTACTCCGTTTTGACATTTGAACCTGATCAGCACTAATTACACTGGACGGGACGCTTACGCACCCAAATGGCCTCCCCTAGCCAAAACAAGACAAATTGTGTCCGCATGTAAAGTCTGACCTGGCTGGATGGCACTATCGGGACTTGAACTGGGGTCCTCCAGGTGGTAGGCTGATGTATTAGACCCCTGCACCCCCTGTCTATTTAGGTATATTAGTTCCAATCTACTGCTCGGGTAATTTTCACAAAATGCCGTGTGGTAAGTCTTGGCCCTACTTTAGAGAGTGGAGCACAGCATTTTGGTATTTGTGGCATTTCGCATGCAGGATAAAAAGCTGCTGTGGGAATGAAAGCATTGATTCCTGAGGCTCTGGAGGAGGTTAATTATTTTCAATCCAGCAGAAATTCTCCTCACACAGCGTTTACTCCACCAGCCTGCACATCTTCCACAAATTAATAAATCTGCCACCCCGCTCCCCTGAAGCTCTGGGCATATTTGAAGTGAGAATATGCAGGCGGGAGAGAGTGAGGGAGGCAGGAGGAAGGGGAGTGGAGGAGTACAGCCAGTGGGGAACAGCCTCAGCTGAATCCTACCTCCTACCCACCATGGCTCTCTATCATCGATACAGGCTGCACTTTCTCCCTGGAACAAACAACACTGCTGAGAGCTTGGAGCAAGCGTGCGTGTGCGCTCACACATCTATCTCGTACACACACACACACACACACACACACACACACGCCTAAAAACATATTTGCTAGCCACAGGAATGTGTCTAGCACTGGCTTGCTTGCTTTGTAATACCACTGTAATGCCCTTCTCTCCCTCTCTGTCGGATCCAAAACATTACATTTCGCTGCTAAATGTTAAAGTGCAGCGTTTTCCATTAAAATTGTGGCCAGCTAAGCAAACAAAGCAGACGTGCTCTCAGGACCAACAGTGTCACTGTGCAAAGAGACAGATTCACATCTAAGCACAGGGCTACTGAAGTGCCTCTAAACTGCTAGTTTTGCTACTTTTTAAAATCAAGTTGCTTATAAGTAGGGAAATTACTTAACCTAGCACGAGAATACAGCTAAATGTCAATATCAATATCAATGCATAATTTCCCTAAATCAAAGACATCCAGGATTTAATAAATAATAATGAAATATGTAACTTATTTTACAGATGCCCTTACCCAGAGCGACTTACAAGTAATGCAATCTTACTAGAAGAGCCTTGCTCAATGATTTAACAGCAGTAGATTGGCAGAAAAGGGACTTAAACGTTGGACCTTCAGGTAGCGTTGGAGTCAGGACTGCTACAGCCGAGTCCAAGTGAAGACCAGGGCACATCGAGTCAAAATCTAGACCGAGAACAGGAGTGGCTAAGACCGAGACAAGATTGGGACAAGATTACAATTTTTCCCCATCATATAAACAAGAAGAAAATGGAGCAGTTAGGGTCAAGTAATAGCTGTTTACGGCAGAGAGTCCGGGTCTGCTCCGGAACGTTTTCACTTTACTCGTCACATGCTGGAGAAAACCAAAGTTTGAATGTGCATTTTGTTCCAAAGTCTTTTCTACACTGAAAGAGGCAACGTGATGAGCCGTCACATGCATGGGCAGGGCCTTGTTCAGGGTCGCACAGAGAGGAAGCGTTGGAAATTCCACGCATTCCTGACAGGAAGAGATAATAAGCTTCCGACCAACAGCACGGAAAATAGCCATCGGAAAAACATCGGGAGCCTCGCTTCTGCCGTGGGAGTAATAACAAAGGTTATGAAAGCAGAGCTGCGTGTGCACTAGCAGGACAATTTATTCGAGAAAGACAGGTGAGGAGAGAGGAACGTACGACGGTGGGAGCAGTGAAGGTGTTGAGAAACACCAAGGCTTTGGTGCTGTTTAAATAATTCAGATGGAAACACTGCAGTGCTGTGTAAACACCCACCAAGGTTTATGCTGACAAGGTCAAGTGCTGCATGGGAACTGAGGCTGCACACAGTAAACCCTCACAAATCAGAGCTCCCTGTTTATATGCACCAGCTACAAGCTCAGCAAAATGGAAAGAATTTCCTAAACAAATCCGAATTAAATCTGGAGTCTATAGGCGATTACCAAGGACAATCATTTTAATGGTTCGTTTTAGAGAGCAAACCCCGTTTATTTACAATGTACAGTATCTATAATGGAAACCTCATGATTTATACATCCGCCTGAATCCTTCACAAACAAAAAGTGGGCAGTTTGGAGAAGTCGACCATTAAAACAAACAAACAAAAATCACGATTAGATATAATCAATCTCTGCACTGGTGGTTTGTGTTATTCATGCTCTAATACTTCATCATTGCTCACATGATGCTGCCTACAGAACGCTGGAAGCCAGACATTTTTGGCTGGTGGGCTATTTTCAGTCCAGCAGTGACAGGTGTTTTTTAAAATGGCAAGCAGAATCAACCATGGTTGCCAGGTATATTTATTCTAAAATACTTTGGTATTGACCTGGATACTTCCAGGTTTCATTTGGACACAAAACCTTATGATTCAACCTTATGATTCATTTTCTGACCTTTATTAGTGAGAATGCATCAAGATAGACCTTGCTGCTTGTTTCTCTTTTGGGATTCAGAAACCCTGCAATTCATTGTAAAACGGCTACCACACACTTAGAGGAGACTCCAGAACGCAGTACATGCTCAAGGAAAGGAAAAATCTGTTATTTAATTAACTTTTTAAGTTTACATCACATCGTTCTGTGAGATTATTAGATGGTTGCGATTACTGATGAAATCGGATTTTCTGCAGTTTTGCAGATTTTTAAATGTATGTAAACGCACTCCATGTGGTTTGTTGCCATTCAGAAGCCACAAAGCTCTGCCTGACTGAAGCGGCCTATGATCTGTGGTTCGAAGACTGCATATGCTGTTTAAAAGAATGTAGTGGATAAATGTTAAATTAAAACAAACACCAGAGCAATCAACAAACAAGACCTCCCAAGTTTTCCACTACATATGTTTTCCTTTTGAGCATGATTATGGAGTATTTGAATTACAACAGTTAATTTTATGGCCAGCTCCACCAAGTGCACTTCCTCCTGAACAGTGCACAAGTATTTCATGCCTCAGGGTTAAGATGATTGCTTCTTGTCGACTGGCCGTTTCTTCTCCATACGTTCTGCTACACAGTAGAGAAACAGCCAGCAGCCGACCCTTTAGTGGATGAAGTAAGAAAAGGACATCAGAGAGTTTCATCCAGAGACTCAAACTCCTGCACATACTGGGCCTGCTAGCTTGTTTTTTTATCTCCGTATTTTGGGATTTTGAGATTAGTATATTGTTTCCTTCACCGGATTGAAGTCTGTGTTTGAAGTGCATTTATCGGCACGATAACATTTAGCTCTGGAGATAACACTCAGCCTTAATGGCAGTGCGACGGGAATCAAAAGCACAGAGTCATTCCCTTTTCCTAACAGCAGCCACAGAACAGGGCAGCCAGGCGTACAAAACACTCGTGGCAATATTTGAGGAAATACAAAGAAACAGCACCAAGCAATCGAGATAGCGGTATTGTTATTAGTGGATGCTCTACAAATTGGTGTGTAAAGAGAAGTGTGTGATAAAAGTCATAGAGGTCACAATTACACAAGCTAGTTTATACTGTTATGATTATACTCATGTGATGAGGGGATGACAAAAATGACTCTGAAGCGATTAAAAAAAAAGAAAATTTGGATTTTATTGCAGTAAACAAACCCATCAGAACAGCAAATTAAAAGTCAAAGAAAGTTGTTTGATTAAGCAAATGAGATGCAAACTCAGTTATGGTGATTGCGGAGCAAGTGATATTTATGGGGGGTGAACAGAAAAATGTCAAACTGGACGAGAGTGCACAGCATTGACTGTTCAGCAGGGTGTATGGTCACAAAAAGAGTTTACAACACACTGACAGTGAAGGGGCATGGACAGACGGGATTCACTGATATTATTTATGAAGAAAGGCTGGAAATATATCATCAGGAGTCTGATACGTACAGTACAGAAACAGTTGTGGTAGATCCAATCTGTTAGTTACAGCTCAGGCAGTTTGTAGCAGCAGCAAGGTGTTGCATAACACTCTGTCCAATTCCGAGCACATGCATCGTAACATTAAATGCGCAGAGAACATAAGCAGACACGTTGCCTCCTCCACGGCTATAGCCGAATCGCTCTCAAGCTCTAAAAGTGCATCAGCTGTAAAGATCTAGCACCCGAGGCCAAGCAGGCGTAGCTACGGACATCGGTAAAATAAAAAGACAGTCACAGAGAGATTAAAAGCAGAGAGCTTTGGAGAACAACAATGTGAGAGATCTGTGTATAGAGCCTCATTATGCAACACAGCAGCAACTGTGGCCCACGTTGTGTGGAGCGAGGGGGGGACCGAGAAAGAGGGACAGAGACAGAGAGAGACAAAGGGACAGGGGGGGGCAGAGAAAGAGGGACAGACAGAGAGAAGGAAAGAGACCGAGAGAGACAAAGGGACAGAGAAAGA
>JAUZST010002065.1:0-18414 GCA_034779995.1 Parotocinclus haroldoi | reverse complement strand
CTATACGTGTAAATCACACAATAAAGGTTTAATAAACATTTAATATGTTACATAAATTATAGCACGTCCTGTCTTGTGACATAGGGCATGTTCGTTTAATCCGACCATCCGGTTATTAGGACCAAAACCATCATGTCCCGATGTGGTCCCATTAACCGGAATCGGCTGTATATGCAGACTAATATGTTAGAGAAAATGTAATAAAATACTATAAAATAAAATAAAACAATAGCATATATTACAATAGTGAACGTAAATAAAATATTAAATAAAATAATAGAAATATGCTGCCTCAAAGCTCTGAGATCCCCTTTTCAACCCTGAACCTGGGCTCTGTCTGTGTGCCTGTCGTCCCTGTGTCTGTGTAGGTTTTCCCTGGGTTCTCTTGTTTCCTCTCACAGTCCAAAGACATGTATGTTAAGTAAATGGGTGTTTCCATGTTGGTGGTTTCCTTAGTGAGTGAGTATGTGTGTGTGCGCGTGTGTGTGTGCGCGCGCCCTTCAATGAATTGGCACCCTGTCTAGGGTTGTTCATGCTTTGTGTCCTGTGCCGCTGATTAGGCACCGGCTCTCCGGCAACCCTGATTAGGATAAGTGGATAGGATAGAATGAAGGCATGGAGATTTGGAGCTGGATCATGAGGTTCTATTTTATTGCTGTCATAAGTGGTTATTTACTCTGTGTAAGCGTTATGTGTTAGCATATTATAGAATCTATATTGAGACCTTGCACAGCCGAAATCTAATCAGGAGAATTGACCTCATGGCTACTGTTTTGTGTGTGTGTGTGTGTGTGTGTGTGTGTGTGTGTGTGTGTGTGTGTGTGTGTGTTCCCATTCTCAGAACATTCTGTACTCAGACAGATGGTGAAAGACTCCTCACTCATGTCTCTTTCTGCTAGCAAAAGGCCATCCACTGGACCACGCAGGTACCACTGCACGTACCGACAATGACACACAAGTTCTGTTATTGTGACAAATTTTAGGTTTGTTTATTTTGGGGGTGCGGGGGCAGTAATGGAACAATAATAGAAAATTTCTTCAGTCAGGCAGTCGTGCCTGTGTCCAAGCTGAGTCACTATGGCAGTGTGTTATTACATTATAATATGTTTATATAATATATAATACTAGCAGATTTATCATCGAAGCTTGTCGAATGAATAGCCTAGAATGGATTACAAAACAATAGTACAGCAAATATCCTGAATGACCTAACCAGTGAGAACAGAGTGGCATATTTAGCGAACCGTATTTGTCCGATTGCAGGTTTGCCTGAATATAACATGAGCTGCTGCACAATTTTACAGTTCTGCTCCTGTTGGTACTTCTTTCTAAAAGAGCCATTTGCCCTGTATTGCAGTGGTTACCACTGTTGCCTAAACGCTCCAGACACATTGGTTTGAGTCCCAGCCCAAAAATTGTGTGGGGTTTTCATGTTGTCCCCAAATCTGCATCAGTGTCTCCCTTGTACTCCACTTCCGTGGATACTGATAGTAGTATCATAGTATCATAACTGCAGTTTGTGGGTATGTTTTATAGACGGCCAGCAGCTACAGCTGGTGCCCGACACACTCATGGCGACTCCACCAACAGCAGCAACTGCTCCGCGTCAACATGCAAAGGCACAGAAAGCAACAGCATATCTCGCTCACACCCAGCTACTCCACGGTAAGTCTCGCACATACACAGTCAGTTTAAATCATTGGGACCTTTTGTAAATAACGATGAACCTGATCCATGGTTAATTAACTAAATCTCACACTGGATAAAGAGGTCTAGCCTGTAATCGAACTACAGGTAAATAAAATGTCTGTTCAGAAAACCTCTATTTGCAAGAGCACAAACTCTGGGGCAGAACGTTTGTTTAAACGCAAAGAAGAGAAATGAGTAACAGGATGATCAGCTTTTGGACGAGCCAGCATGCAAATAGATGAACCGGAACGCAGAGAGGTAAGGCAGCATATAAATACATGAACCATCATGCAGCCAGGTAATTCAGCTAGAACAGAGCAAACACTGAGTGTGAATTAACGTGAGTCATTTGGGCAGCCTGGTGCTCCTTATAAGCAGCACTAATAAGACATACTGCATGGAACCCATGTGTACATTGTGGGACAGTCGAGCAGCTGAAAATGAGAAATGTCAGTAACAGGTGTTTTGTAAATACAGGTACACCATGTACCCCTTTTAGCTTTGTCAAGGGCATAATATAGTATGGTGTTTTTCGACTTTAAGTGACTCCATACCTGTATTGGAAAATAAAAATGCTGCTTTTAACACAGTCCGATGTGTCACAATTATTCAGACCCCTGCATTTAGTAGCATTTATTAGTTGCATTTAGTGCAACCCTCTTTTTCATGATAACCACGGCAAGTGGCCTGTACGCCAATTCAGGGACATTCACTACTTCCCCTGCCAAGTCAAGTCAAATTTATTTCTATAGCACTTTTACAATGGTGCATTGTCTCAAAGCAGCGTTACAATAGTATATTATCTTAAAAGGCCAATCCCAAATTGAGCAAGCCTAGGGCGACAGTGGCAAGGGAAAACTCCCTTAATATAGAAGGAAGAAACCTTGGGAGGGTCAAGACTCAAAAAAGGAACCCGTCCCCCTTGAGTGTCCATTCCTAAATGGTGTTCTTTTCAATCCTAAACCTGTTAAATAAAAGGAACAACTCATACTTATTCAGACAAGATACTGTCTGTCCAAGGTTAGTTGTTACATGTTCTGTCTAATTGTTAGCAACTGTGGTTATGCTTACATATAAATGTCATTATTAGCATTATTATATAACAAATCTATTGTCATTACCAGACCCTTTAATCAACATGTTTCTACAAACTTTAAAAGTTTGACTTCAGTGACTTTACCCAAGACTTTGTGTGTTCAAGACAAAATAACATTATTAATGTATTAATACATAATTCATGTATTTATCCATCTGGTTGGTATTAGTTAATGTTAGTAGTACATCATTTCTACACAGTTTGTTCGCTCACAGTCTGCACTAATGCCATTATTTATCGTATATGTAACAAGCTTCCAAATTATTGCTCACACAGCTCTCGTTTCAAATTTCAAAAAGTTAACTAACTATGATGGAAATGTGTGGTACAGCTACTGAAGAATTCAGAAACCACTCTTCATGATCATGAATACTTTTTTGTGGATCTGGAATGCTCATTATGATACAACCTTGACCCAGCTACCCACCTCATAACCATGTCTAATACAGCTCCGGTTCCTGTAAATGTTTTAAGAGTTTATATTTTTATTTATAATAGACATAATTTCATTTTAAGCATAAAGCAGTTTTAAAGCTTATCATTAGGACACCTTCAACTGAATTTCTCTTCATCTGGTCAGCTGAACAATAACTGCAAAGACTGTTTAAGAATGGTTTGAGGAACATCACAAAGAGTTCAGAATGTTGACTGGTCCTCAGTTCTGAGTCTAAGACCTTGATTTGTGCCTGATAGACTTCCCCATGGCAAGTAGCTGCAGTCATCCCGTAATACCTATACACATACTCTGCCTATGACACTTTGGGAAATAATGTTCTGTGCTTAAGGGTCTGTTCCAGATTTTTCACACGTGCAGCCCTAAAATAGACTTGATGCATGACTTTCTGCTGAATCCTTGTCTGTTGTTCACTGAGTATCCGGTTCAGAACCTTGAACCCTCAACTTTTTTTAAACACGTTTTAACATCCTTTTTTGAACTATGTTATGCCCTGTGTGTAGAGTATGTGTCATGTGCATGCTGCACACACTGAGATCACACTCACTTGGCTTGTTCCGTTTTTTTTGTTTTTTTTTCTCGACCCAGACGGCAGGCCAAATACGGAGGCTGTAGTGAGAATCATGGGATTCGTCCTCCAGCTCCTGAGCAATATCTCACCCCGCTGCAGCAGAAGGAAGTGTGTATCCGGCATTTACGTGCCCGTCTGAAGGAGAATGTGGAGAGACTGCAGGACAGGTCAGGAGCGCATAATACAATGTGTTAGCTTGATGTGATTCCATCTAATGCACGTTACTACCATTGTACAGTGAGTGTGTTTTTTTTAAAGATGTAAAAAAATAAAACTTACAGTAGTAAGAAAGTACTGAGAATGATGCCTTTTTAAACCTTATGACAGTGAAGAACATTTAGTTCCAATTAACCTGTGGTTATATAGGATTTTGAACAGAAAACGAAAACCAATGTAAACAGTTGGAACAGTTGGATGTAGGTGACATAATTTTTCAGCCACTTTTGTATCAAAAACTACACAGCCAGATTTTATGGATGCCTTTCCTGGTGTTTCAAGAGGACACATCTGTGGAATTCTGCAGGCCAGTCCAGAGGTGTGACTGCTGCTAAATGTTCATTATGCCAAACAGACCCATTTGCAGCCCTGTGAATATAAGACTTGCCATATTGGAAGACAGGGATAGCAATGTTATGTTTCTTGGTAGAATAATGAGCAAATGGCAAAGCCTGGTTGTCCAGCAGCTCAATTTTACTGTCACCTCAACTGCGTAACGAAATCACTCCCAGAGCATCACAGGACCGCAAGCAGTCCTCATCGAAGGCTTCTGTGACAACTAGTATCATTTAAATACAGACAGAAACGAAATTTGTCTGACCAGATAATACGGTTCCAGTCATGAACGCTTCGATTTTTGTGTCTTTTCGCCTACTGTGGTTTTTCATAAGTGAGCACACCTGTGGATTTTCTCTTAGTAATTGGCTGAGAAGAACCTGTGTAGAAGCAATTCTTGCCTGGAAGTTATTTTTATTCACCAGCTGTGAAACACGCAGCCTGTTTGTTTCATCCTTTGGCCACAATTCTGGTGAGAATTTCCTTTAGACAGGAACATTTGCCACTGCTGGCAGGCCCAAATGCAAATACTCCTTTTGTCAGTCATTAACATCTGCTTTGCGGCCCATTTTCCACACATCGATTGAGACATTCGCTGCACTGTACCACCTCTTCTCAATCTATGAATCCCATTGCGCACACTGCTGGTATTGGTAGTGAGATCGTTCTCATGCGACGCCGTCTGCAGGAGCCTGAAAAGTACCACTGACTACCACTATAAACTTGCAGGTTGACCCGCATGAGGCTTGTCGTTAGCAATGACACGTCTGCATTTGGTGTCTCGGAAGTGTTTAATTAGCAGATATAATAGCAGGTAAGCTAACGTTAAGGGATTTGTCTGTATCTCTGCCACTGTACCGTTATTTAGGCTGTCCCTGTGTGTTAGCCTGGTAGGAATAGTGGTGTAGACTTTGTACCCTTTTACATTCAGATGAACCTGATCATTTTAGCCGCTGGGATGTGGGAGAAAACTGGAGTACTACTATATTAGGAAACCCACATAGACAGCAACTGAAGGCAGCAGTTGAAACTGTGTCGCTGTAATGCCACTAAATTGCAGCGATCACTAAACTTGTTTAACTCGTTTACCCTGTGTCAATGCAGGATCCGCTCGCTTCCCACGTAACCAGAGAAAATTCCAACCAGTGTGTCACAGCCCCAGATGTTGCAGAGTAAACAGTTAACCTAATGCACGTCTTTTTAATGAGGGAGGAAGCTGGAATAGCCAGAAAAACCCAGACGCACTGGGAGAGGACATTCAAGTTCCTCATAGGAGATTGCCTTAGTAAATGCTTTAGTTCTTTAGATGGCAGAAGCTGGTTCGAGCACCAAAGAAGCAATATGTTTTCATCTTTTCCTATTGTGTTTGTATTTCCTGGTACAGGGACTCTGTGATCGGGGAGCTGCGTATGCAGCTGTCGCGGATGCAGGAGGACTGGATCGAGGAGGAATGCCATCGTATTGAGGCTCAGCTGGCACTGAAAGAAGCCAGAAAGGAGATCCAGCAGCTCCAGCAGACTGTGGAATCTGTTCGGTCAAACCTCCATTGCTCAGAGACACAAGACTGCAAGTCAGAAGGAATGAGTACGATCAGGTTGGGGTCGCGAACCGGAGCATCGAGGTCATGTGGCTGCTCTCCAGCTCACACTATCGGACGGAGTGCCACATTCTCCAGGCTGAGCAGCGAACTGTTGCCTGGAACCGACCGCAACGGAAACCTTACTTCCGAGCACCGCGTTCATCACATACCTGCCAACAGAGGAGCAGCAACTTTACCAAGAGGTGACGGCCGTTCACATCTCCTCCTGGAGGCAGCACTTTTGTCTGAGCAGACCCCACCCCCGACACTGTGCTCCAACCTGTCACGTTCCTGCACCCATGAAAAACTTTGTAACAGAGAGACGGTCCTGTCTGTTGGACGGCCATGCTGTGTGGTCAACAACAACTGCAGCTGTGCCGTGCATACCTGCCACTCTCATCACCATCTTTTTTTGCACCTCCCTCAGGAAGAAGCTCCACCTCTTCTTCCGATTCCCCCACCCCCCAGCTCTTCGTCGTCAGTGCCTCCTAGTGCATCTGAGGCAAGTGACAAGCCCGGGTTTAGATCGCAAGCATGTAGCCCCACCATCACGTGGGTATCCCCAGAAGAAACAGAAGAGGAAGAAGCACCTGGAGCTGATGAACTGAGCATCATCACTTTATCCACGACTGCCCCTGATGTCACCCTTGCTGAACCCCAAACATTTTCCTCATCTTCCTGCGCCATTTTGTCCAACCAAAAGTCATACCTTTCAGAGCCGTTACCCCCAGACAACCTTGCTTTGTCCTCGTCGTCGAAAGCGTCCACGCCGACGGTGTTTACTATGCCACAAATCCAGCAGCCCTCTCCTAGATCGCCACCATCAGCACCACACCTCGGAGAGGAGGTCAAGATAATGAAAGTTAACGAGGTAGCCGAGGTGCATGAAGAGAACGGAGGGGAGGGACAAGGGCAAGATACTCAATCCTGCCACTGGAGCCGCTATTTCCTGATCGATTTGCTGGCTGTGGCTGCACCAATAGCGCCAACAGTGGCGTGGCTTTGTAGAGGCGGGCAACACGATGTGATGCCAGCGTACCCTATGGGCTCTCTGCTGCGTGGCTGTTGTGCTGTGGCACTTCATTCACTTAGGCGGGTTAGCAGCACCCGCAGTCGAGGGCCATCTGGTGCAGGAGGGACAACAGAAATCTAAACTTAATTTACAGCAAGGGACTCAAATTCACCATCAGAATCATCAGAAGTGGCTTCTAACGTCCAGTTTATGACCTGTTGTCACACTTCAGAGTAATCAAAGAACTGTAAAGCCAGGCCTAAAACATGATGGTGCACCAACAGATTGAGATAAATTGAAGGTACAATGGTGTCACAGAAAAAAGCTTTATAACAAAATGCTGCTGCAGAAGAAAAACGTCTTTCAGTGCAAATAATGTAACATAGACTATACTTGTTCAAGGCTCTTGCTCATTTCCATCAATTGTACTCCTGTTTCCTCTCCATGACTTTCCCTCCTGTTCCAGGCTTTGTGTCCGAGAGGGAAGCAAAGAGCCAAAAATGTCTGTCTCTGCCAAGGACACTGGAATACCTCGGATTTGATGGTAAATATGAATCAAGCCTCTATAAACTCGTGTGCAGTGGATCACGTTCGCTGTTCCTCTGATTCTTGCAGTTTGCGTTGTTCCTTTTTCGTAGAACTGAATTCTATCCGATACCAGCTTTTTGATTCAAGCGAGGAGAAACACTGGGCTTGAGGAACAAAGTGCTTAATTTAACGTCCATAAAGAACAGGTCCACTGCAAATAAAATCTACAAAATTTGCCGCCAGAAACCAAGACACTGGATAAAGAATAGAGAAAAATGTAACTGAGGAGCTTGGTTTTAGCCTCTAGTCAAGCATTGTGGAAATGGCATGGCTACACCATTACCCTCTTCTCAAAATCTATAATTTATGACCAAAATTTAGGATGACTGACGTTCCGCTTTGGATAGTAGCATTTACCTTCCTGCATTAGCCCACGTTTTAGATGCAAGTTAAACGTCAGTATCAGGGTGGCAGTTTATGATGTACGTCAGCCCTCTGTATCCTTTGCTTCCTTTTTAAACGTCACCGAGTGAAAACATCCCAAATCTTTTCGTGAAACCTCTCAAATCCAAACACACTAAGCACTGAACCCACCCGTAATAAGTGATGTACTGTAGATCCCCTCCATTTCACAGATCTTCAGTCTCTCTCAAGCAGTGGTTAATGCATGGTTCACTTTGCTTCTTGTTCTTTCGTAATTATTCCCCAATACAATAAAACTACTTACCTCCTATTAGATGTAAGAAGTATGGAGGATAATCTAGAGATTGTTTCACAGTATACAAGAGGATTCTATGCAAGTAGTACATTCACATTTCATGGTACCCTAGTGTTTTTTAATCCACATCGAGTCCTGTCCCAATCCCACTACAATCCCAGCAGATACAGAGGGCTAACTTTACATTATTCTCAAATATTAATGAAATCATGACCAAAAATCTGTCGAGATACATTTATATGATTTGACACACTTCTTACATTGTGGATCTTGAAGGACATCCAAAGTGTTGGCAACAAAAAGGTATGTCATGGTAGTACCTATAGCATTTGGTATTTTGCAGTAAATGCATTTATACCAGTAAAGGTATTTGAGTTGAGAGTTCATCCCAGACTTTGAAAAAGTGTACGAATGTAGGAAGCTCAGTGTTTGCACATGAAACCTTTATGGTATGTACACTGCTCACAAAAATAAGGGGAAATGTGAAGAGGATCCCACAAGAACTGCTGTACAATCTGATCCTGTCCATGCCCCGTCACTGTCAGTGTGTTTTGGCACTCCTGGGTAATCATACACCCTACTGACCAGTCAATGTGGGGGCACTCTCGTCCAACATAACCCACGAATGTCACTTGCTACTCCCTCACCATATTTGAGTTTGCATCTCGTGCATTATCAACTTTTTTTTGACTTTTCATTTGCTTTTGTGAACGTGTTCAATAGAAAACGTAAATGCTTCTTTTTTTTAATTCATCATATCAATGAATCATCAATCATAATCATTTTGAAATATTGCCTAATTTTTGTGAGCAGCGTGCTTGGCTTTTAACTCTCAGGCTGAATTCTGACTAGAAATAGAAAGCACACAGAATTCAAACACACGTATGCTAGCTTTATCATTTAATTATTGTAAATACTGCACTGACCAATTTTACTTTTACAACCGAACACAAATATCTGCAGTAACATGGTTGTTTCGTACTGAGGCATGGTCCTTTTAAAAAAAATCCAACTTAACGTTGACGTTCTTCTCAGTTTAGCACTTTAAACATTTAAAAAGGGAGCATTCACTTTAAATCAGGGGTGTGTTGCATGCATTTGTATTTGTTCTCTGGTTACAACAGCTATTAGTACTAGTATGAAGCCATGCACTCAAGTAATGGATTTAAATCAGGGATGTCAGAAAGCAATGCTTTGTTGTACAGTTTGCTTCGAATGCATGTTTGCTCAGTTTCCACTAGATAAGGCAGCCAGATAATGAACTCCATCTATTTTAATGGATGGCACTCTAATAGCATTTCCTTCCAGCACAGTACAACGCTGCTCGTGGAATGCTTTCGGAAGTGTAGATAACAGGCTGAAAGTTTTGTTTTTTTTTAAATAAGCATTCAGTTCTGTACATAACTGTGGTTTGGAAATAAAATATTGAACCCTAAATATCAAACATGATCTGGAGTTTTTCCCCCTTCACAAATTAACAACAGCTGTTACAGCTCAGCATGGCTTGCAGACCACAATATTAAGACCGAAAGAACCCATTTAAAATTAGACATTGTGCATTTTTATAAACAATGTTTATTTTCAAGTAGTTTATCATTTCATAATTATCCAAATTTCCCCATAGATTACAGACTACCAGCTCAGCCAAAGCCCTGTTGCAGTGAATGTGTTAACAATACAGAAAGCAAAATACAAAAAGGGAAAAAAAAGAGGTTGAAGGAGAAAATAAGTGTGTTTTCTTGTGAATATCCAGTGGGCAAACGAAAAATGATTCAGCAGTCAAGAAAAAGAGGTAACAAAATATACAAATGGATGACAGAGCTAAGCTAAGTGGTGTAGCTATTGACACCAGCCTCTTTAAGGATCACGTGCAGAAGGCCATGTTCCCAAAAAGGTCGACCTGTGGAAAAAGAGAATACGTTGTAGACGGGGCATTTGGTAAGAATAAGAAGAAACCATCAGCATGGCTAAACCACAAGGTTGTCTAGGAAAGGAAGAAACTTTTTAAACAGATCAGTGACAAACTACTAAAATCATCTCTGCACTTACTGAAACTCTGGCAAATAAGAGATGCCCAGTAAGAATGTAAGCTATATTAAACTAACCAAACAACAAGAAGAGTTGCAATGCTTTACTAGGTGACCTCACACTCACCCTGAAAGAATGAATAGGGAAAAACCTGAGCACCACCAACGCGTGTTTATTCCAAGCCGATCAGCTCCACATCGAATATGAGAGTGGCATTGGGAGGGATGATGCCAGGGTGGCCTTTGCTCCCGTAGGCGAAGTCCGGGGTGCAGGTCAGCTTGGCTCGCTGCCCGACACTCATCTATAGCACAGATTACCTTTGTCAAGTTTTGCACTAAGAAATAAAATGCAGTATTGAGAAAAAAATACGAAAAGTCTTGGGCCACCATAAAAATGTTGTTTTAACAACAGTATAATGAACATATTTAATTATTTTTGTAATCGTGACCTGCCTTCCAAAAAGCCCATTTCTGATCAAGCTTCTTTGGACTTTATAACGTTTAACTTGGCATCCCGGTGAAGCTGTCAAGTGCTGCTATACACAGCAGTCACAAATACTTGCCACTGTAGCATACTGAAGTCAGGTCAACTCATATTTATTCATGTAGTGCTTTTTACAATGGAGCATTGTCTTAAGGCAGATGTATAAATTCACAACATTTACAGCAGGTCATCTTAATAGGCCAATCCCAAATAGAGCATGCATCAGGCGACGGTGGCAAGGGAAAAACTCACGGTAAAAGTTGTAAGGAGGAAGTCTTGGAAGGACCAAGACTCAAAAAGGGACCCATCCTTCTTGGGTGGCCTCGGTGCAGTATCAGAATTTTTTTATACTACTGCTTAAACAGTTCTTGTATTTTCTGGTTGATTTCTAACAAAGAGACTAAAAAAATGTTTTCTATGGTCATGGTACCATTACAAAACAACAAATCAAATTGTGACCTACAACTTTTGCACAAAAAGTTTGAGAAAACGCTGAAATATGAATACATTTAACAGAGACAGAAGGTTGTGGAAAACAGGTCAGAAAGCAGGAGCCAATCTGTATTGTTTCTAATGGGGGTAAAATTCCTATCTTATTACTCTCTGATTGGGTGTACTGGGTGGGGCTTCATCATGCTCCATCTAGCCCTAAACTCTACAATATATAATAAACAACCACTACCTCTACTAACGACTGAATAAAATTGGCCTACTCACTAAAGAGTGGGAAGTAAAGGGTGTACATTAGAAGCCATCAAAATACCATCTATGGACACTACACTTGAACTCCCTTATTGTGGAATTTGAGAGGCTGTAGTGGTTCAGTAGTTAGTTCTCTGGGATAAAGATTGAGGGTTCTCAGCTCCACCAAACTCCCACTGTTAGACCCTTGCAAGGTCCTTAGCTCTCTCTGTTCCAGGGACGATGTACTGTGTGGCTGACCCTGTCCTGCCCCCTCCCCCCCAACAAGCTGGGATATGCAGAAGAGTACACGTTTACTGTACTGTACATAATACAATAGACTAGAGTTTTCTCCATGCTAAATGTTCTGCATCAATTATAACAAGTTAGTGGTTGGATGGGGAGCATAACAAACGCTGCAACAGTGATCCCTGCCAGTGCTATGTGATTACCAGACAGACCCAGACCCAATACTACATTACTAAAGGCTGATGGTTCCAAGACAAAGCAATAGTTGTTTACCCGTTTAAGTATAAATCATAACACTGAACTATTTAGAACACGGTAAGATATCAGGGCAGCACTGACTTGTTTTTCAAATCCAATTTTTAGTGGCCGCACTGCAAAATTATGACTACAAACTGGCATATCCAGACTGGTTGCTACGGTAACCAAGCAGGCGTGCCTACAGCAAGAAGTGCAGACAGACTCAAGACAGCCAGTCGGCAGTACTGACATGAAGGTTCTATGAATTGCGATTATGAGGGCAATGTCCAGTCTCAGTTATCAACTTTTATTATTGTCATCTTTACTTTCTTTTTTTATTTGCACTGGTACTGTTGGCAGAACCTTGTAAACCTACATGCATGCACCGAGTGTGATATTTCTTCATAAATGTCTTTATTGCTGCAAGTTCCTTCCCATTTCGATTAAACAGATGGATCCGCACACAGTGACAGATCACGACACACCCTCACTGCTCCATTCTTCTTCCCCAGAGATCTCGTTGTGATCGTTGCAAGTCTGACATAGACAGGCAACATATCAGGCAACAAATGAATAAAAGCAAGAATGAAATGTCCCAAAATTGCAATAGGACTTTAATCCACATCCAAATGTGTCTTGAATGCGAGAACAGATTCCATGTGTTTTAACCTGCATAAAATCTGTCTATATTAAGTCTGAGCTTCCTGTCTAAACATTAGTTTACACCACTGACTTCAAGAGCCAGCCAAGAATGAACAACAATCAGTCTGTGAACACACCCACAATGGGGCGCTTACTTGGCCTGCCTAAATATTTCATCAGATAGAGCTAAGAAAGCCTAGAGAAAGTCTATTGATTTTGAAGCTCCAATACCTGGGCAACTCCTTCATCCCAACCGCGGATCACCTCCTGCTTGCCGATCTTGAATTTGAAAGGCTTGCCTCGGTCCCGGGAGGAGTCAAATTTGCGCCCATCAGTCAGTGATCCTGGTAAATCAAAATCATTCATTATCATCCCTGTCATCCCGACGAGCCCGAAAACAGCAGCAGGTTGTGCAGAGGCGCCATGACTGTACATGAACAGACCCTTATACAGTAATAGAGAAACGTGCCAAAGGGATCGCTAAGATCCAAAATAAGCGCAGTCCAGTCGTTCACAAACCGGATCTCTAATCGTTACGTAACGGTTTGTTTGACCAAATTACAGTAAGTAAAATAGATCGATTAGATCGTCTGTCGTTTCCTAGCATAGGCGTGCCTTCGTTCGATTTGACACGCAGTTTAAATTTTTCGCAACACTGCTGAATAAAGTCTGGAGCACAGCGCTACATTACTTAGGGGAAAACGGCCTATTGTTAGCTAATGCAGCATCCCGTCTGGGAGGCTAACGGAATGTTGCTATGCTAACCTTCCCATAAAAACGAGCCGTTCACAACCAAACGGCTGTCATTTTCGACTTACCGACATAATGCACGACGCAGGTCTGCCCCTTCTTGGGGAAAGTGCTCCCTGAAAACGAGAAGATGAACATTGTAAAGAATTAAGAACGGTTCCGTGCGATTATTCAAAACAATGCTAGGCAGCTAGTGAATAGCCGTATGCTAATGCTAAAGCAATCCCTTTCGGAGAAACCCGCAAATGGGCGGAATATATAGACTAAAAAAACCACCGAATATACGGCAATAACGAAGCACAAATCATTTACGAAACTAAAAGAACACGCTAGAAACCCTCCTGGTGTTTTTTTTTTTACCGTCTCCAGGTGTTATCGTTTCGACCTCGACTCCCATCCCGACTCGCTGTTTGTTGCAGCTCAGTATCAGAACAAAATGCGCTCTGTACAATCTACCAACTGTGATTGTGCATATAAAGCGCCATTCACCACACACCGCCTCTAGCGGTCAAACCACAGAACTGCACGCATTATTACACCTACAGTACATATTATAGTATAGTACTGTACATATCGGGCTGTCATTAGATCCACTTTACTGCGGCACGTGTCCCAACACTCCAGTCCAGGGCTCGATCTCAGATGAAGTCTGTCGGGTTTTCTCCAGGTATACTGGTTTCCATCCACAGCCTTAGGCTGATTGGTTACACTAAAGTGGCCCCAGTATGTGAGTGTGTGATGGGTTGGCGTGAGTTTGACAGAAAACAGGCGAAGAAGCTCAAAATCAGTAGACAAAAACAGGTTAGCTCTGGGTGTGAAGGTACATCATTGTGGCTCTTTGATATAGATTTTTAAAATGTCTTTCAACATCAGTACACCACGAAAGGGTTGGCAAAGTATGAACTGTGTGCCACCTGTTAAAGAGCAGAGGACAGTGGAATCCCTTCCCTTTACCCCAGACTTCCCCATGGTAATTATGGTATGGTATGGTAGGATGCTCTATTCTAGTTAAATAACTTATTATACTAGAAATAATTGATTCAATATTATTAATGAATGTGTTACAAAATACATCATCCATTATCTTCCACTTTATCCACACAGGGTCGCAGGCCAGCCAGTGCTTACCCGACAACTCTGGGTGCAAGGGCAGGAGGGGGTACCGAGCCATCATAGGACACATACACATACACACACACACACGGAGAAAACCAGAGGACCCGGAGTAAACCCATGCAGACATGAGGAGGACATGTAGACTCCACACAGAAAGGACCCAGGTGGCTCCACTGAGCCACCGTGAAAGTGGTGGGTGGGTCTAGACCATCAAATTTTTTTCTGCATTCAGTCTGTTCAAACTTTGTCTTTAATAAGCCATTCTGCATGTAGACAAATTTTTATGGATACCCAAGACATAAGTATTAGACTGGACTGTGTTTCCCAAAGTCCAAGGACATGAGTGTTAGGTTAGTTGATTTCTCTAAAGTGCCTCTAGTGTGTAAATGTGTGTATGAGTGTATGCGTGTTTGTGCCCTACGATGGATTGACCGCTTGCTAGGCACCAGCTCTCCAGAGAGCCTGTCTAGGATGAAGCGGATATGAAAGAACATATAGGGAGCTTAAAATTAATTGAGGGGATACACAGCGTGAACACGTTCTAGATGGCCCGGTCTGACCACCAGTAGAGAGAATTGTTTGACTGGCTGAAAAGCACGAGCAGCTTCCACCTCCCACTAGATATCATACGGAACCTGTTATCACATTTTGTATCCAGGCTAGAAGAGGCCTAACAGGATAACTAGAGTCCCATTTAATTGTACAGTTTTCCTCAGTTAATGTACCCTTTCAGTCTAATATTTTTATTACTTACAATATTAGAAACAGAAGGCAAGTCTGTGATCACACATAGCTACATTAGCCTTGTATTTCCAGTAGAAATCTAAAGAAGCAATTCTAGACCCCAGCCATGTCCTGGCTGTTACAGGGAACATTGTGCAAATGTCATTTTTGGTGAAAGCAGAAACAGTACTTGAGCTAGCTGCAGTGCTGCCGTGTGGGTGTTTGAGAGCGATGAGTCACCATAGCATCATGTTAGAGATGCCAGCAGAGAGGCCTCCTCCAAGCTCGTTGCAGAAGCATTAGTAGGAGAAAAAACAAGGGCTCCATCTCAGTGCAGCAAGTTTTTTTTAACCCTAATTTCATCTGTTGCATCTGCCAACATCTACATTTGCAGGCATACAGTTATACATTTGATTTATACATTGAGGATTACAGATGAATGCATTCTTTTACACTAAATTAGTATTACTAAATGCATATAGCCTGTGTTACACACTACATACTGCTTTTGTATTTACCGCTTAATAGAGATGCACCTATCAATTGGCTGGTGACCGGGATAGTTTCTAGTGTGATTGGCTAAACTGGTGATCAGCCGATATGTCTCGTATACGTTACGTTACATTACATTACATTTGGCAGACGCTTTTGTCCAAAGCGACTTACAATAGTTAAGTACAAAAATAATAATAAGTTAAAGGTAAAACATCTTAGATAGGGCCATAAGGAGGTCAAAGAGAAGTAGAGAAGAGAAAGAAAAAGATGAGAGAAAGAAAAAGATTAAAAAAGATAATAGTTTCTTATAGTTGTTTTATATTGGAACCCTTACTAATAGTGTTTTGTTTCCTGTTCATGTAGGTATCGCTCAGTCTCTTGGTCAGGACACCCCATTTACTGCTTTGGCTGGAAGTGAAATCTTCTCTCTAGAAATGAGCAAGACTGAGGCCCTGAGCCAGGCCTTCCGCAAAGCCATCGGAGTCCGAATCAAGTAAGCAGGGCCTACATCACACACTGTTTGCTTAGAACTTTGTTGATCAGATGTTGTATTTGAGGTAACATTTACCCCTTCAGGTGGTTATTCACGGTCAGTATATGTTGTTTAAACTTGTATCGTCGTGTTTGAGCAGAGAGGAGACCGAGATCATTGAAGGGGAGGTGGTGGAGATCCAGATCGACAGGCCTGCTACAGGAACGGTACGTCACCAACACTTAAACCCTGTTCACCTCTAGTACCATTTTGATGTTTCAGGTTCGAGTATAAAAACAATGTTGGGTGGTTTGTCTTGAGTCAAGTGATTTTATGTTTTAATAAAGGCAACGAGTTTAATTAGAGAGCTGTAAAACGTTTTCCGCAACAACATCTCGGTGCAGGTAAAAGGTCTATTTGGACAATGTCTGTTGGCAGAGATGTCCTTGAACCAATAAGGGTATTAAGATTTCACCCTAACTGTCTTTAGGGTGCAAAAGTGGGTAAGCTGACACTGAAGACGACAGAAATGGAGACCATCTATGACCTGGGGAACAAAATGATTGAAAGCCTTACTAAGGAAAAGGTCCAGGCTGGGTGAGTGAGTGCACATTTAACATGGTCCAAATCACTTTCCACATCTCAGCATTTTACAAGTAGCACGTCACACACCTGCTAAGCCATTAGCTCTTATTGAACAGTAAGAGTTGTGCTTTGCATTAAAGATGTAGAAATGTTATTGCAAGTAAGCTTATGTCAGTCGTTCTCTTGGGTATGATCTAACCTGAATGGTGATACCCAATTTTAACCTTAATCACGTGTCTTACTTTGTGTGTTAACACACTTAAAAGTCATCAAAGTAGAAAAGGCTGATGTAGTTTTTAGTGCTCGTACATTCCAGGGTATGGCTTAAGGAACAGCAGCGGTTTTTCAGACTGTGAATATTTTTTTTGTTTTTTCTGTTGCCATCGCAATAGTATTACGAAGTGTGTTCTCGTGGAGACGCTGTTGCTACGCAGGACTGGGTGAAGGAACTGACTCTATGAATGTTATGAAACATGATATACGCAGCCAAAATCTGCTCTATTCAAGGCTTGTGTATGACGATTTGATCATCCTTACATAGTCTTACCCAACATCCAATAACGGTCACTTAAGAAATGCACCTAAATGCTGGGTAATAATACAGAGTACCAATCTGATATCTGTGCTGTTTTTATTATTATTATATAAATGGTCTTTAAAACTTTATACCTCACTGTGTCTAACAAAAAGACCAGGCTGAAGCAAAAGAGTAGTAATATTGAAGACATTAATGAGAATGAAAAACCAGAATGAAATATTATTAAAAATGCTTGAATGCTTAATACTTTATTTATACTTTAATATAGGTGCAACCATACAGTTCACAATTCGATTCCTAAATTCCTTTTTTATTTGTAGTGTAACTAATTTAAAACATTGCACATTTTCTTGTATGTTTATTTATATATTTTTTTTTCACCGAATTGTGTTCAAAAATAATTAGAAACATTTAGTTTCAAATTAAAACAATGTTCTAATTTAGCGTCACCATATCGTTATTAGCTGAGTGAAAACACTGCTGTTTTGTTCCTAACGAATAACATTTCAAAACAGTGTGTACTTTTTGTATAAAAAAATTGAACAACAAAAATGTTTAGTCCCCTGCACTTAAAATAAATTAGGTGTATTTTTTTTTTTTTTTTTTTTTTTGATGATTAAAATTTGAACAACCATAATCCCCGGTCATTGTTTTTGGGTTTGCAAGTCCTAGCAGCTAAGGATCTTCTGTTTCTTGGTGATGCGATTCAATAAAACTAAACCATTCTTTATGCTGTAAATCTCAACTTGCCTGATGAA
This sequence comes from Parotocinclus haroldoi, assembly GCA_034779995.1. NCBI lineage: Eukaryota > Metazoa > Chordata > Actinopteri > Siluriformes > Loricariidae > Parotocinclus > Parotocinclus haroldoi. Next base: position 458 of record JAUZST010002065.1, on the reverse strand, counting down.
TCTTTCTGGTCCTTTTTAGAGATGTGATAACAATTGATAAAGCCACTGGGAAAATCAGTAAGCTGGGCCGATCTTTCACCAGAGCCAGAGATTACGATGCCATGGGTCCGCAGGTATGCTGTGTTGGATTCCACTGATGATATGAATGATTGTATTGTTTATTGTGCGTTCTAAAGCACAGAGCTTCTCATTGGCTGCTGTTTTAAGTACGTTAATTAGCTTTTAGTTGATCATTTTACCCCGAGTGTGGAATTTTAATCCTGAGTGACGAGTGACTTAATTCTTTATTGTAGCCCAGCTAAAAATCTCTGTCATGAACGTTCATATGCTGACAGTTTTTCTTGCCATAATGACTTTTTTTTGTTAAAGTCCAGATGTTGATACACAATTAATCCTTAATTCTTTATTAATCCCTAATTCATTATTTAGAATTAAAAGTAAATATAACTGTAATATCA
>JAUZST010002064.1:0-18414 GCA_034779995.1 Parotocinclus haroldoi | reverse complement strand
CGTTCTTTGGTCCAATTAAATGGAATTTTGGTCCAAATAAGCGAATAAAATTACACGTATATAATAGGATTTGTTTCGGTAATTCAGGGTTCGGTCCGAATAAGCGGCTGCTCCCATTAATCGGTGTTCCAATTAACCGGATCCGAATGTATATGCATAATTTTATTTATTTATTTTATTTCTTTTTTTTTATTGCACATTTTTTGAAAAAATGATTCTCCTAGTGTGTCATTTTATAGGACAGAAAACCATAATAAGCCATTATCTCTGATTTACTCTAACATACAATTTCCAGTCTGGAAACTGTGAATAAGTCAGGTTGTGTGCTTACCCTAAAAGGCTGAAAACTTGGCAACAGTTCATATCGGGATTTGTAATGTGTGTTGGCATCTGTTGCAGGGTTTCAGATTCAGCAGGTGGTATGCAAAAAACCGGCTGATCACTCAGTGGTCTACAACCACTTCTGTGACAAGAAGAGCAAACCTAAAGAGAAGAAACATGTATGCAACACTGCACCATGCCCTCCTACGTGAGTACACACATCCAGAAATAAAAAGCAAAGGTATCAGCTCACTTGGGCCTTTATTCACGTGTTTTGTCTTGCACCCTCGCATGCTTGTCCTGACAGCTAGTTAAACTTGAACAGTTCAGTGACATGCTATCTCCAGCTGCAGTCAATCAGGAAAGCTACAATTTTTATATAATAGCGTTTTGTATTATTGTCAGATGATGTACTTTGAGTACATGTTTGACTAATCTGAAAAGAGAAATGTGTTTTCGTTGGCAGAAGTGAGAATTCAAGAGTAGGGGTGTGGACACATAACAGACTCCATAACATATAGCCACTGTGGCAGGAGGATAGCAAATAATCTATTTATATATAGGTTTATATATTATTTTTAAAACACTATTATTGCTTTTAATGCCTTGAACTTGATGTTTACTGTACTGTATTCAGCTTTTTTAAGTGTCTTTCAGCAGTTGTGCAAATTGTGGGGCGTGTTATATGTGCCCTACCAATATTCATTTAGACATGAGTTACTTAATTTAGGCAATAAGTTAGGCATAAGGTACTGTAAGGTTTTCAATATCTAATTTGACCTGTGTCTAATCTCATCTCACTCTTGTATATTATGACAACCCAAATGACATAATCAGTAAGTCCTCAAAAAGCCATGCAATTGTTTTTAGGCCCTGTTATCATATAGCATGCTTTCACACAGTCAAATACTCAATCATAGGGTGCTCTAGCCTATCTCCACAGAAACCCAGGTTTGAATCCCAGTGGTACTTTTAGGCCGTGTCAGTTTCATGCAAGCACAGTTTATTATGTATGCGTACACCTCTGCCCTATGAAATGAAATGCTAAATAAAAATTGACAAAGAACAATTAGAAGTCCTGCATCCACTGGCTCCAGAAAATTTGTTTTAGAGACCTTCTGACCTCTGTACAACCATGCTGAATAGCAAACTGTGTTGGTGTCGGAATGAAACGAGAATGTGTTTGTCATTTGCGTGTGCTAAGAAGAGGCAATATTATCATATCAGATAGTGTATATTCCTTAGCTGTATCTAGTTTCTTGATCTAGAATCAAGAATCATCTACGTTTGAGGCATATACTGTATACTGGCTACACATTCTACTGGCAGTAACACTCCAGAGAAGAACAATGTTTTTTCCCTCATGGACTCATGTTCTATTACTCTCTCTCTCTTTGTCACACACACAGTTGGTGGGTGAGTGAGTGGTCAGATTGCAGCAGGAGCTGTAGTGGAGGTGTACGGACACGTGAGGTGTTGTGTAAAAGGAAAATCAGCTCCACAGAGGGGAAAGTTCTTGATGACTCAGCTTGTTCCTTACCTCGCCCCCCCATCACTGAGCCCTGCAATAATCACACCTGTCCACCCGAATGGCTTGCACTCGACTGGTCTGAGGTACTTCCAACACTGACACAGTCACTGTAACTTTTTTAAAATTATATTTTTATTCATATTCATTGGACAACACTGAACATATGTGAGAGCTATAACACCAAATGTAACACACCTGAGACCGAGTAACATGATACCGGGGATGGAAATTGGGCACAATATGGCACGATATAATTTTCTCTTCATGAGTTCTCTTCATCTCTTCATATAATTTTCTCTTCATTGTAGTAAAAAGTGTCTTTATCGTCATGAAAAGATAAAGTAGTTATACAAACGTATATAAATATATACTTCACCTGAGGGGTGAAAACCTGTGCTTCATCAGTGCAGCTCTTATAAGGATTCAGATTCAGAAAACTTTAAGGGACGTCATGTGAGCCAAACCTGAGCACCGAGTTAGCTTACTCCAATTCCACACGTGCTGTTTTGAGACTCATCTAACTGCATGTTGGTTCTTCTGGCTACACACTGCTTCAATCTCGCCATATATTCATCCAGGTTTATTCCCGTGGCTTTGCTTATGCTGCTTTGTATGAATTCAGTTTCTACAATGAAACTGCTAGTAGTCTGGTCACGCCATAGTCTAACATAACAGCCAGTGACTGTGACCTGTGTTGTTCAGTTCTAGCATTTATTTGGAAGCTACTGTGACACGTACCGCCTACCTAGATATTGTTGTAGATGAAGTACACCCCTTCATGTCACTAGTGAGCCGTAATGGCAGTGGTCTCTTGGCCATAGTGGCACTTTGCAAAACATTCTTTGGGAATGGTTCGAGGAATATTACAGGTGTTGACATGCCTTCCAAATTCCCCAGATAGCAGTCCAATCAAGCATCTGCGGGGCGTACTGAAAAAGCACGCATAATATGTTTAGGCCCCAATATGTTAAGACGATCTTACAATTATTTTTAAAGGTTTTATATTCATTTTGCGAATCACCTCTTTGCAGTGCACTCCTAGTTGTGGCCCAGGGTACAGGCACAGGACACTCCTGTGCAGGAGTGGAGAGAGCGGAGATACCCTGGATGAGTCTGAGTGTCCTAAACTTGGACGCCCTACCACCAGGATGCGCTGTAACCTGCAACGCTGTCCTCCCCCACAGTGGTTCACTGGTCCATGGAACGAGGTCAGAAACGCCACAGGCCTCACACAAATACGCGTCATTGGTCTAACTGGTACCACAATAAAACAACAAATCATGGAACAAACAAACATAGTTCATGGTGTGTACATGTGTGTGTGCTTATATAAACGTGTGTTTTCTCTAGTGCTCTGCTAAGTGTGGCATAGGGCAGCAGATGCGAGCGGTGCAGTGTGTGTCACACACAGGTCAGCCATCCAATGAGTGTCCAGAACTGCATCGACCAGCCTCCGTGCAGCAGTGCAGGAGCAAGTGTGACCTCAGCAACCCCACAAATAATCCTGAGGGTAAGAGTTACAAACATGGATGTCTTAACATATATTGTATAGATAGATTGCTTGTTGTAATATAAGAAAATTGGAATGATTTTTTGGAAGATGGTTTTTGGAAGTGGTTTTGGAAGTGGTTCTTTGCTCATGATTTGTATATCCACTGCTAACCAAAATTAGGGAATATTAACTACACACCCAACTGAACAGTCAATGTGTTAAAATATCTCCTAATTTATGTGTATGATTAAATGCCATAAATGCATTTTCAGAATGCTCCCTAAGCTGTTTGCGTTCAAACTGCGTTTGTCTCTGCTCACCAGCCCAGTCTGCGAAACAATTTTTTTTCAGTTTTTCAGTATACTTGTATACTGTATACAATACTTGTAAAGCTATTTTTATGTATCACTGTTTTCAATATTTATTCAAGCTTATGAGTCTTGATTTTATGTGGCTAAATTATTGCCAGCTTTCAAAGTTGTTCTCAATGTATTATAACTCTTCTGCTAACTGTAAAATCCTGATATGATTGTGCGTTGGTGGACTTAAACCCCCTAATTACCCTCCTTCGGGGTGTTTTAATTATGACAGATCACATTGTGCTTAATTAAATACAGACATGACTAATTTACTGAACCCATTTCACCTTTTTCTTCTCACTAACCACAGAGTGTAAAGATGTGAACACAGTGGCGTACTGCCCCCTGGTGCTCAGGTTCAAGTTCTGTAGCCGTCCATACTTCCGACAGATGTGCTGCAAGACCTGCCAAGGACATTGAAATCCTCTTTTCTTCTCTACCTTACACTCTCTGCTCCCTTGTTTCACTCTTTCCATCCTCAGACTGGGCCTATATTGTCTCAGCTCCAAATTCTTGAGCAGAGAGTGATTCAAAAAGAGGGGATTTTAAGGAAGATGGAGAGAAGCTATGCTGCTGTCTTTCATAAACCAGTTGCTCTTATGTAGTTGCTGTGAATGTTAGATGGGCAGTGAGGTTAGTGATCATGTCTTTAGTAAGGTGCTAGTTTTGATTTCATTCATAATTCTGTGGCATGGAGTTCAGTCCCACTATACAGAGTAACTGCATATTGGCTAGTTATAAAGCCTTTTTTATAGTGTAATTAAAATAAAAATCCCTGGGTCTGCAATAACACTCTGATTTATGAACTAATTCTCAAGCTTCAGAGCAAACCAGAATCACATTCAGTAATGTGGACTGCAGAGCAGGAACGAATAACCAGTGAGCAGGGTAGCAGGTGCTTAGTAGTTAAACGAATGGTTGAGAGAAAAATATACATTTTATATGTATATACATATAATTCCTCTTTGTCATAATTGTAATTCAAGACATGCCTGCCATTTCTTTAGTTTTTAATTAGATCTGTGAGGCTGATTTAGCCTCTCTTCCCATATACACGTGCTTTAAATCCAGCTGTTTAGCAGATTTGCTGATTTAAGCCTGATTCATTCTTATACAGATGTTTTATGGAGATGTCGTGAGCATTCTTGGCTTATACTAACAGTAGGTTTAAAGAAATGGGCAACCGTATGGTTTACGCTCTCACATAAAATCTATAGTAGATAGTAGTAGTAAAACTACCCAATAGACTGTAAAAGCACCATGAATTCTGATGGGATTTTCCTGTAGACCGGAATTTTTTCCACTGCTGGTAGACCTGAATGACCGTACACTTCAATACACCTGCAAGTCACTACCCTCACACAATGGCCTTTTTTCACACCCAAATGCAATCACGCCTTTTGCCATGCATTAGGATGCCATTTATCTGTGCTGCGACCCTCTTTCCATACATTAAAAGAGAAAATCACTGCACTGTACCAGTTTTCCCAATCTTTGAATCCCACTGCACATCCTGCAGGTATTTGTAGCCTCATCATCCTCATGCTATGCCATCTACTGGAGCCTGAGGTTTTACTACCATGAGGGTTATCAATATGCAACCACCATCAATATGCAAGGCAACTCATTTTTTGTCTGGGGAGCTTATTTTCCTAGGCTTTATTCCTACGTAATAATGCGTCATAACAAAAGTAACACAATTCTACAAAATATGCATACTATATTCTTAAAAATGTTGACTTGCGCTTCCCTTGCTATTTCTTAGTAAAGCTGCCTATGGCAGTCAGGACACCAGATGTGTTATAGTTAACTGATTTAATTAGAGGAAAGAGAAGAACTTGGTGTTTTCCTAAACCATTCCTTTATTGTTTTTGTGCTTCTCTCTAGAAGATTGTCAGCTCCTATCCTATGACTCCTGTCCCTTCAGTGTTATAACAGAGGCAATGCTGATCTGGGTCACATGACAAACACACACCATGCTCCTATCTCAGAGACACACACAAGCATCTTACTGGTGTTCCAGTGTCTGGTGCACACCTGGACTATGCCAGGATACCAAACTATGCAGGCATCAGAGAGAACCTCCTGCATCACATGCTTCCACAGAAACTTCACCTTGTCAGAGGCGAACTACAAAGAAGAGTGTGCTTAGTTTTTTGAACCAGTGAGGTTTGTGCACTTAGCCTAGTTTAAAATGTACATTTCTCAGAACCCCTCATGTCTCTGTGTGTTGTGTAACCCAAATCAGGTTTGCCAAGATACAGATAGCAACGTTTCAGTAGCAAGCACCTAGTGGAAAATGTATTGGTCCTTACTAGTATATTTTGTGTTTTGATTAGATCAAAACTTACAAATGCTAAGTGGAAAATATTTAATTGCTTGTTTCATTCAGTGTTAAAAGCTTTGAAAAACTACTGTTATGGTCTGTTAAGCCCTTATACTACAGGTATATAATTGCTATTTGCATTGTGGTGGCCACAATCTTGCCATTTTTCAGTGTCCAGTACAGCTGAGTATTTTAACAATTTTTAAACTATTTTAACAATTAACAAACTTGGAAAGCATATATCTGTCAGTTTAGCAGCCAAAATCCATAGAAAACAGAAGAAGCAACCATCAATTACCAAACGTGTTTACTGATCAACTAAATTTCATTCAAAAGTATTGAATTAGCTTGAACTAACAGTTGGCTGAATTGTAACATGACCCTGACTTTAAAGAAGGTGCTATAAACTTTATTATGTACTACTCTTATTAATATTATTATTGCTATTCCTCGCATTTGCTTTTTGCAGGTGCCGAGGCATTTCCATTAAACTATTGAAGTATATGTTAGAGAGTTTTCTTTTGCATATTTGTAATATGCCCATTTATTTAACCTGTGACATTTGATTTGTGGAGCAGATTTTGCTGAGACTTGTTGCTGGTCAGTTTTGTGGTGCTTTGGAATGGTGCTATTTCTGCTTTTTCTGTCATAATCTTAGAAATTGTGCTTTTGTTTTAATGAAAACTTTGCTTGAGCTATAAAGTAACACAAGAGCTTTATAAATGACCATAAATCTGTTGAATTATTTGTGAACAAACCATACTTAGTCAAGCCTTCGTAGATCAAAAATGTATTTTTTTTTGCCAGTTTTTCTTACTTTCCTAACATATTTCACTTGAAGTATGGTGATTTGATCCATATTGGTAGAAACAGTCAGAGTAGTGTGTCTGTATTTTTGTAATTGTGTTTCAGTGCTATTGCAATAACAGTTTGTACTGTAACGTGCGCCTGAGTGTATTTCTCAGAATTTTTATTTAGATCAACAAAAACAGGAAGTAATACGATAAATAAACAGCTGTGCATTGTGAACAGAGAAATTGTCCTTTTTAGCTTTATTTATTATCCTGAATGTCATTGCAATGTATCGTGGCTGTTGAATACTGCATTCTGATTGGTGCCGAGTAATTTTCTGTAAGTGCATGGTTTCAGTTCTGTGTTCTGTACTGTAGGCAGTTGCAGCACTAGAACATTAATAAACATTACTTGTTGTAATGTTTATTATCTTTATTAAAATAATAGCAAATTAGCATTGTCTTCATTGTAAGTTGGCTACAATGAATTCTTAAGCCACAGTTATCACAACCAGAAAATACAGGAAATGTGTATGCAGTGCTAAAAACTAAAACATAGTGCTTCTATAAGTACTAAATTATTAAATTAAGTATAAGTATTAAATTGATCTTTACTTGCTCTTGAGCAATAGCGACATCATAAACATGAGCTTCATCAGGATGCCAAGTTGATCCTTCTACACTCTGGAGAAGGTTGATTGGGATTGGTCGTTTTGGAAGGGCAGCAACCAAATATCCACTTTTTGGAACAGGGTAAAGGGTGAAAAGGCTAAAATGTCTAATGTGTCATTTGTTACTTTCAACATGGTGAACCGTTATGGAGTGACAAGTCAAAGTTTGAAATTTTGCCATCAACAATAAGTACGAGCCCAATTCCAGTGAAGCTGTGCAAGTTGAGACATTGTGTAAAACATAAATAAAATGGAATACAATGATTTGCAAATCCTTTTCACCCCATTTTCAGCTGAATATACTACAAAGACAAGATATTTCATGTTCAAATGTTAATGTTCAAAGTGTCATGAGTGGATATAAAGGGAGCGTACCCAAAAGGCGCAGGTGTCCAGATTGTTATCAATGCAAAGTAAAAAAGCATCAGCATCTCTGATGGTATGGGGGTGTGTTAGTGCCCATGGCATCATGGTGTGAAGGCACCATTAATGCTGAAACGTAAATACAGGTTTTGGAGCAACATATGCTGTCATCCAAACAACGTCTTCTTTCAGGGACGTCCCTGTTTATCTCAGCAAGACAATACCAAGCCTCATTCTGCATGTGATACAACAGCGTGGCTTCATAATAAAAGTGTGGGTACTAGACTAGCCTGCCTGCAGTCCAGACCTGTCTCCCATTGAAAATGTGTGGCTCAATATGAAGTGCATAATACAACAGAGACCCTGGACTGTCGAGCAAACAAAGTTGTACATCAAGCAATAATTTAATTTACAAAGCTTCGACACTTCTTGTCCTCAGTTCCCAAACACTGATTGAGTGTTGCTGAAAGGAAAGGTGATGGAAGGAGTGTTAAACATGCCACTGTCCCACCTTCTTTGGAATGTGTTGAAGGCATCAATTGAAAACTGAATGAATATTTGCAAAAAATAATACGTTTATCCGTTTGAACATTAAATATCTTGTCTTTGTATTGTCTGTGCATTCAGTTGAATATGGGTTGAAAAGCATTTACAAATCATTATATTCTGTCTTTATTCATATTTTGCACAACATCCCAACTTCATTGGAATTGGGGATGTAATATATGGTCATTATACTTTTGCTAAAACAACAAATCTAATGGTGGGCTAAGACTTCTGCACAGTACTGTCTGTTGCAAGGAATGTCTCGTTTTCTTGGGCACACTGGTGCTATTCACGGGTGCTAGTGTTTTGTAATTGTGGCATTGAATTCATCACTAGTATTATGACGGTACTTCCATTGCGTGTGAACATGCCTGCAGTTCTAACCACAACTTCAGGAGGTTTACATTTTCAGGCACGGGAAAGTAAAGGAAGCGGTGAGTGCTGCTGCTATAGTGGGAACTAATATTAAAAAAAAAAAATCACATGATTAATGACAAATTAATAAGAAATTATTAATAATGATTTGTGTTCTTTGGCAAATATGTGCTACCATTATATAAAGTACTTTTAGGAATACTATAATTGGAAAATAATTAAAGTCATTAATTCACAAAGGCATTGATTATTTTAACCAATCTTAAGAGTGTACCCTGTGCTTGTACTTTATTCCTTCATAGGCTTGTTTGACATGCATAAATGCACTTACACCAGGGCCTCGGAAAAAAGGATTTAAACATTTTGCTTACTTAAAAACTGGTACTGAAAGTGATATAGAAACAGACAACTCACATACACAGTGTCTCTGAGACCTAATTGCTATAGTAACCAGAGGAAATCTGTTAAAATGTCCTAGGCAGCCTCTAAATATTTACAAAATTCACATTAAACGTTTAATTGCAGCCTAGACAGTAGTATATAACATTCAGTACGTAGACAAATGACTTATGAAAGAAAATAATGCATTTTTACTGAATATAAACCAGATGTCCTGAGCCAGACCCTGTCACTTCTTGACCCCAGTTCCCACCAGCACACACACCTTTGCTCTGATTTACCCACAGTCTGGTTGTGCACACCAGATGATACATAATTAAGTAAATAGCACTCAAAAACTCAATCAATACTGCTGAGCATTTATGATTCCCTGATATTTTTTTCATCCTCCTTTCATTGACTGTGTTTGGTGTTTAGTAAACTCCTTGATTTTCTGACACAAGCGATCATTGTTTTTCTGTTAGCACAAATTATATTTGATTTGTTTTAGTGACATTTTGTTACACATCACTTCTCAATGATAGGCCATGCCAGCAGTATATAAGCGTTTATTATTATTTTTTTTAATCGCCCATTTGAAGTCATATCCCGGTATACGCCGTACTCACTGAGCTTAAGTATTATGAGTAATATATAGTATGTTTAATGTTTCTCTTCACCCCTTTGCTGTGAAGTGGTAAGAGGCTTAGTGTTGGGTGGAGCTGCAGTGGTTTCAACTGCCACTGTGGGGTTTTTTGGCATTAGTCCTTTTCATGTTTACACTGAAGTTTAGCCTTCCTTTAAACCTCACAAAAAGTCAAACATTGTACAGACATTTTCTTTGTTTATATGTTCTACTCATTGAAACCTGACACCTTGCTTTATTTATCTAGGATAAAACACATGGTCTGTATTACAGAAAGCTAATATCTTATATGCTAAGCAAAATTCGAAATCATAATTTAGGTATTGGGTCATATCTCAGGTTCAGACATGCTAACGTCAGGTCTAGATTCTTGTTACTGTCAAAGACATGTATTGGGCAATATTTAACCTCTTTTTCTCTGTGGCAATCACCATCTAATTCACAGTGCATATACACAGTCGTGTCTCAGTGGTTCAGCCTCTGGACTAGACAGCATTATGTTTGGTGAAACTGGCCATTGACCGGGAATTTCCATAGTCATATTGCCTGTTTTTTGCTACTGTATTGTAAAGGGAACTTTCACAAGAAAACTGCGTGCAAATACAAATCCATATATAAATATGTAAATGAACCAAAGTTCAACATCCAAACATATTTCTCACTCCAGAAAATACACAGCATCATGATTCACGAAAACCCATTGACTATCATACCACTGTTCAATCAAAATATATAGATCCATGTGCAGGATGGAAAAAATCTCTGCACACAAACCTTTGCTTGTGCCCTACAAGTTTCTGCGCTACACACACACATCGTTCTTAATTTTGCAAGTAGCAAATGCAAAATTACTAATTAATAATTACTAAAGTCAATATTCATAAAAAAAAATTCTAAATGAAAAATGTAAACAAAACATCAGAGTATCATATATTTGTTTATATGACCAGCTGGTCACATTGAAACATCCGGAGTTATAGAATAGATGTTGATTGGAAGGAAGTGAAATGTTGCAGACCTGTATTTGAAATAACATTGCAATTGGCACTTGCTAAAAGATATTAAATGATGTTTATTACATATGCGCAAAATGTTCAGTCTACCTTGTTTGCCAACTTGTTTGAGTTGTTTATTAGTGAGATCTCAGCTACAGTAGGCAGTAAAATCACAATCCTTAAGGATTTTTATATAATAAATCCCAGCCTTTTGACTGACTGTGTGAACCATGTCACTTATTGTAAATAAAACGTATTGTCAGTATAAATACTATATGACTGTTATATATATACTATATACACTGTTAAAATTAGTGCTCCCACCATTCCCTTGATATGTAGATGAAGTAAATTAATACTGGCTTTAATGTCTTTACTGTTCTATGTGGCTGGATTCCTTTTGTGCTATCATAAGCCTCAGATTAATAGCAATCTTAACTCTTTCACGTGCAGCTATGTGTAAGAGTGCAGCCACAGTTCTGTTCTAATGGTCTGTGGGAGGATGAGGAAGTGGCAGTGAGCAAAGAGTTTCATTTACTTCACTAACTCAAACAGAGCTTGGTTTAAAGGGTGTTCTCAGGATGGAGAGTTACTAATTGGAACGCTGGTGGATTTTCTTACATGCAAACACTCTTAGCTACAGAATTACTGTTGGCTGTAGAGAGGACCAAAGGAGAATTTAAGTGGACAGTCTGAAAGTGTCAATCCTGGAACAATGGTAATTATAAATTTGCTAATTTTATGTCAGTACTCATCAAACTGAGAAAAACCTGGCTTGTTGGATCTGTATAATTTTGCTCTATGTTTGTAAATGCAAGTACTTGTAATGAACTTGCATTTCCTTGCAAATATCTATTTGCTATCAGAACTAGCTTCCTGTGATGGTTATGCTTCAGACTAATCTCAAGCTTTGCTGTAGGTATTGTTTACTGTTCTGTTAATGGGATACTTCTCACCACCCCGTTAATGCCACGCATAATGAGGGATGATGAGTTTTACCTAATTTAGTCATATTTTCATTAAAAAGTTCAAGGAAGCAATTAATTAGAAAACAGAAGTGTTAAGGGAGGAGGTGGGGAAATCTGAGACAGAACCTCCTTAAATGGAAGAGATGTGTGTTATTAGTTTTTTTCCCCTCTATTTTTACTCATAAGCAACTGATAGGACTGAAGGTCTCACCAACGCAGCTGTCAGCAGTTGAAGGTGACAGTGTAGACAGACCATGGGAACTTACACCATATGCAAACGTTTGTAGGTAGTCCTCCTGTGTTAACCACTCTTGCTGCTAACAGGATTAAACAAGCATGAAATCATCATAGACAGTAGCAGCAGGTTGGCTTGCACTAAATGGCTCAGTGACTCTCATTATGACATGTCATGGGGTAATCATCTCCCCAGCATGTCTGGTCATCACAGTTTCAACCTCCTCAAAGTCTACAAAGAACTAGCTCGTCAACTTTGATGGTGTCCTTGTCTGGCTTGGCTAGTTGTTACCTCATGTCATAGTCATGTTTTAAAATATATGGTGGGCTCCACGGTGGCTCGGTGGATAGCACTGCTGATTTAAAACAAACAAAATATATGGCAAGACTTTACTTTGAGGGCAACAAACATCATGAGCTCATGAAGAAGCAGCGCTTCAGTAATTAGCATTCATGTTTTACCTTAATTACTACATGAATTCATTAACTGCTCCTGAATTAACACATATTTGAGACGTGTTCACTTGGTGCATATTCATGATGACTTACAATGTATTTATGATTAGGAATGAACGTTTACTCTGTCATGCAGTACTGCATAAATGAATGCTGTTTCGTATACCCTTATTATAAAGTGTTTCCAAATATATGCTAAATTCTTCTCAGAAGAGAGGAAATGCATAATGCATACTAAACTAAACTAGGCTTTGATTTTGACTGTTATTTCTGGGTATTCAGAAACATTTGGTTGTATAGTGTGTGAGCATATATATATATATATATATGGGGATATATATAGGGGGATTTTCTGGGTCAGTGTATCACCTCAGTTCTATAGTGAACATAGCTGTCTCTAGCATGCATAATCTTATGAACATGAATGAAGGCATTCGTTTGTAATATCAAGGATCTGGGATTCCTTATGATTCAGAGATCTGACAAACAATTTTAATTAGCAGAATCGTAATGCTTGTAATGCTTGTTGCTTTTCATTTGCATTGCATCTTGAATGTCGAAACACAAATCTAGTGAAAACTATTGACTGTTATTCTGCCCTCTCAATTATGACACGCCACTTGTCGGACTTGTATGTAGTCGAAATATGAACCACAGCAGAATATTTGTAAACTCTAAGTCTTACCCATATTTTGTGACTGACAGGGTGCCTTGTTAAAATGCAAACAGAACTGCAATAGTGGTTTATTTTGACCAGAGTTGGTACGTGCAGTGGAGAGACTGCTCTTTCTCACCATGGCACAATCAGACGTAATAAATTCAAAATGTTGAAAAGTTTTACATTTTAAAGTCAGTGCATCTGTATGATTTGCAATATTCGGTTTAAAATGAATTGTAGTCCATGAAATATGCAAAAACAATGATTGAATTAAAAGTTTCTAAGTAGCAATTAAAGCTGAATTAGCTTTAGGAAATGCTCCAGCAGAGCAGTACATTTATGTCATTAGGCAGATGCTCTTACCCAGAGAGACTTACACCTGATACAATCTTACAGCCCTATTGTGGGTTAAGGGTCTTGGTCATTATTTTATAGCCAATATTGGATTTGAACCCAATATCATCTAGTCCTGTACCTTCACCACTAAGCCAGCTCAGTCCTCACTGAAACTGTGTAGAAATGTATGCTCTTCAGTTGGGACTTCCATTTTCAGTTGCACTAATCATGGTTTGATGCATTGATTAGGCTGTTCTACATGTAGGTCGTTTATCTAACTTACTAACATATTAATATGGAATTTCCAACGTGGCTAGACTGTTTGCTTGACATTAGCTGTGATATTTTCGGCTTTAGTCTGAAAGTTGAGAAACACAGCTGCCTTGTCGTCTCGAAGTCTAAAGGGATATTGCAGACTAGTAGATCCAAAATTGTGGAAGTACTTGATTTAGCACTGTGTAGTCATGAGACTGATCCATAACTTGATCAGATCAGTAAACAGGGTGACAAGACCAGGCTGAATTAAATTATACAGCTCTGTTGGCAAATAAAGCCTAATGGTTCTGCTAAAGACCTAAGCCTGTTGGCATTTTCAGTTTTAGTTGGGGAACACACTCGCACAACACCTTATGTCTTTCGATCTGTGTTTGGGTTGAACCCAGCTGCAACATTTCAACGGGAGAGCTGAGGCGTTGTCTGAAGAGGATGTGTGTGCATGTTTGCTTCAACTGGGATTTACACAACTGGTAGAGTGCAGTAGGGGAAGTTGAGCTGTGTCTCACAGGGGACTCGACACTTCCTCATAATGTGTGTTTCAGGAGCTACGCAATGTTATCATACACAACTCTACAACTGACCGTTCAGTTCAGTCCTAGCAGTTATATATATACACACATATATATATATATATATATATATATATATAGGACCACATATACCAGACCAAAAGTCACACCTATTTAACAGCATCGTTTGTGCTTAACATTGTACTAAATACAATATTACCCAATTAACTTTTGTATGCACAATTTTGCCTCCTGTGTTACTGTTTAACATAGCTGCAATAAATCTGGTGCTATAATTTTGTATTTATAGACACTGACAATCTAAAAAAATATGGCTTTTAGTTTGGTGTCTCATCACCAGCATGACTGGTACAGTACGCTCTAATTCTCATGAATGGACAAAATCCGACTGTACAAATAAGGATAAGGATAAGGGCGTCTGCTAAGTACTGTAAATATAAGTATAAATAAAATTGTTTGTACGTTTGTTTCTGAACAATGCAGTTGCACTATTTTCTTTATTATTTAAATTGTTATTTGTTAGCTAGCATTTTGGATGTCTACCACAGTCTGACAGTCTAGCAGAGCTCTAATGTTAGTGAGAATTGATCATTTTATTCTGGAAATGATTTACATTGATTCAGAGATTATATTTTTATTAAATTATTAAAATATTGAAATACAGTTTACTTTGTATAGAGAGATATAAGCCTAGATTTGCATTGAATATGCTTGGTTATTGTTATATGCAGTCAACATGAAAGTATTTGTACATGTTGGGCACCTGTTTTTGAATCATAGTTGAAAAGTTAATTATCCATACTTAAAATGTTATGTTGGATGAACATAATTACAACAACACTTGGCATTGCTCTAAAAACCTTAATACAAAATGTTGCCTTTTTGTTGACCCAATCATTTCGTTTTTATAGTATATAAGTTTTCTGGGCAGTATTTAAATCAAGCTGATTCTTTAGCTGTTGCCACATACTGGAAATATTTAGTGTCACAAGTTGTTGCTAGCACTAACAAATATACTTTTCTATCCTTTTTTTTCTATACTATCTTATTTTTAATTTTATCTTACATCAATTACCCTTAATTTGAGTGATGCTTAACAGTCATATAAATCCTTAGTTACTACATGAAGTAATATATTGCACCTGCATTACTGTATGCATGAGACATGTTCACTTAATGTATATTTACAATGACTCATTAAGTATCCATTAATGATTACTCACTCATAAAATACTACTACATATTGCTACATTTACATTTATGTCATTTAACAGACACCCTTATAATTATTAATACCAATAAAGCCAAGCGATTGTTGGATAAGGGTCTTGCTCAGGGACCCAATTGCGGCAGAGGTGGGATTTGAACCCTGGGCCTTCTGGTCCATAGTTCACTACCTTAACCACCAGGCCACCACTGTGCTATTCCATATGCCCTGTAATTGTTGAAATGTTGGCTCATCAGTACCAGTAATTCATCCATCCATTGTCTCATCCTCTGAATCCTAGTTAAAGTGCATTATGATATATTTTTTTGTAATAATAATAAGTCGTGTTACCTAGTCCTAAAGCAACGCAATCCCACTTTCAAACTTTTAATAGCTATAATTTATTTTTATAGTCAGTGCCAAAGTACTATTATTGTATGCTTTCTGTTTACCCATGTACTATTTGAGTGGTGGATTACTGTAATGACACATATGTGGTGGTGGTGGTGGTGGTGTGTTAGTGTGTGTTCCACTGATATGAGTGGAACACACACTCAGTGCTGCTGGAGTCTTCCTGAGGTAAACCACCACAGAGTCACTGCAGTAGTGAAAATAGTCCACGAATCAAAAGTGTCCAGCCTCTGGTATCCTGGAGGCAGCATCCTTTGAGCAGGATGAAGGATGACAAACAGATGAGCTACCATATCTGACTTTACATCTACAAGGTGGAGCAATAAGGCGAATGTCTCTAACACAGTGGACATCTCCAGCAGCACTGCTGTGTCTAATCCACCACACAAATATTATGCAAAAGTATGTGATCTGTGCTGGTCCTGTTGGAGCCCTGCTCATTAGAGAACTGAATAACTAACAAAGTATGTAGAGGAACAGATGGACAACAGTCTGTAATTGTAGAACTACATAGTGTGTGACCACAAAATTTAAATAAAAAATAAGCAGAATATTCACTGAAAAAACTTTATTTATAAGGTTCTGTATCTTTCAGGATTTGTTTTGCTTTTTATATATTTCAGAATAATTCATGAGCAGATTTCTAGCATATTCACTATATTTTATGCACAAATACAGACCATTATATAATTCTCATTTCTGACTATTGCGGACATTTTATCACAACTTCCATTTTTTCCCTTAGAGTTGCATGTGATGGTAGATGAATGTATAATAAACCTCATAAATTGTCCTGGTAATTATTATTATTTTTAAATCAATGCATATAAAATTGGATTTTAACCTTGTGATGGTTATATATTTATATCACAACTGGTAAAAGGCCAGTATATTATACCATTTCATTCATATTGGCATCAGTTTAGACTGTGACATTATTAAGAAAGTGTTATGCTACTAAACTGTTAAAACTATAACTGCTAACCATATGGGGAAGTTGGTGGTTTAGCAAAACACAGCACATCATATTAGCTACAGTGTCCATTCCTCTAATCTGATTTTCCCATTCTAATGTGGATTCACACTGAAACTGTTGAAACTCAACCTGAACTTGAGGGGTCTTGTCTAACTCAGCTATAGGGAAGAACCAATAAAGAAGGGCCATCTCTAATAAAGTGTGTATAGAGGTAAAAAACAGATGTATGTACCATAAGTATGTTAAGAATATAAAAAAATCGCAATACAAAGATTAGCAAATACTTTTCAACCCATATTTAATGTTCAGTTGTTCAGTAAATCATCAACTAAGGAAGCAAATCTGTCTTATCAGACTTTGAATGTTAAAATCCTTCAAGTAAGCAAGCATTCATAATTTCCTAATTCTCTGGATATAAAGATGAATAGATACACTGGTCAGTGTAAATGCTCACATGCACTGCTAGGGAAACAGTTATGAAGTTTTAAGCAACCAGTTTTAAGCTTGAATGAACCTTCTTAAAAGAGGACACATTTGTATTTTGCACTGTATTCTCTGCATGGTGAAGGATGATGGTTGCAGATTTTGGCATTACCAAGTCCCCGACTCTACACTTCAAAGGGGCAAACTGTTTGAAAACCATGCTAGGAGAAAGCTTTCTCTTTCATCTAGTTGCAGGAGGTAAAAAAAAAGAATATCTGGTAAGCTTCTTCTAAGATGTTACACCTAGGTTGTAGTTGGTTCCTTCAGCAAAATGATGAACATGGAATTATAGTGTGCTAACAAATATCAAATTTATTTATATAGCGCTTTTTACAAAGGTGCATTGTCTCAAAGTAGCCTTACAATAGTATATTATCTTAAAAGGCCAATCCAAATATGCAGACAAAATGATCAGGGACCAGAGGGTTAAGCTGACATGACCATTACAAAAATTCCGATGACATCCAGTGTTATGAGGCACTCGCCACAACAAAGTGTGTATTGAAGAGTGACTCTGATTCAATGCCACTACATTTGTGAATCGTTGGTTATCACTCGTAACAAAAGTTATGTATAATGCTATATGCTCTAGCTATCAAACACATACTGAGCTATCAAAATTTAGTTATACCTGCTCTCTCTACTTACGCTCTCTTTTTATTCAGTAAATGTCTTAAAAAGTAAAGCAAATGATCTCTGTTTGAGTAGTTCTGTAATTTGTTCCCCACTGCTTAAAAGTCACTTCAAAAAACAAGTGCAAATAAAAAGTGTGCAGACGTAAACGCCTAATTTATGAGGAGAGCATACAGTTGTGCTCACCCTGTTGACAGAAGCGGTCATACGCTTCTGTATCTTCCTGTCTGGTGAAGTGGTTTGTGCATTAGGTGGAGTTTTTCAGAGTGATAGCCTGCCATGTATTATCTTTACAAATACACAAGCACACATACATATACATAAGTGTATATATATAGGAAAACTCGTTAGCAAAATCGTTAGTGTATCAAATACTTATTTTCCCCTCTGTGTGTATATATATATATATATATATATATATATATATATATATATATATATAGACAGAGTGG
>JAUZST010002063.1:0-18417 GCA_034779995.1 Parotocinclus haroldoi | reverse complement strand
TTTCTTCCTCCTAAATAAGGGAGTTTTTCCTTGCCACTGTCGCCATAGGCTTGCTCAGACTGGGATTTGCCTTTTTTTAGATAATATACTGTTGTAAAGCTGCTTTGAGACAATGCTCCATTGTAAAAAAACGCTGTATAAATACATTTTAATTGATTGGTAATCATGTAAAAGTAGGACTTCCTAAAACAAATACTTGATTAATTATCATTTCAGGTCCAGTCTCGCTGTGGTTTTTGATTCAGACGCCAGCAGAATTATGAAGGCTAGTGTACACTTTATCTCCCCTCCATCATCTCCTTCCCGTGCTCCCCATCGTTTATGTCCGCCCTCCTCACCACGTGAATGCCAGACCCATTGAACATTTATCCTTCATTTTTCTTTCCTCTCTATATCGGCACCTCAGCTGTCTGAACTTTAACTGCCGTCTGATAGTTAACCATAATCCTTCGCTGAAGATACAGTTAGAGGGAACCTATACTGCCATAACAGCTTCTCAGGCATCTCCTGGAGGAGATTAATAGTTCCATCTCTGACTCCATATGTATCTTAGTCTCTCGGTTTCAACCTGCCGAGGGTGCCAGTAGAACAAGGGTGAGAATGTGGGAAAGTGGGACGATAATGGCCTAGTGGTTAAGGCCAGGGTTCAAATCCCACAGTTGGGACCTGAGTAAGGCTCACAATCAACCCACAATTGCTTGGATTGTAAGACTGTATTAATTGTAAGTCGATCTGGAAAAGGGCGTCTGCTAAACGCCATTCTAGACCATGGTGAACGTCAGTCTAGACTTCTCGATCCTTAGATAAAATAAAGAACCGAAGGTCGACTGTTCCGTACACAGGAGTCGGCTTCTGGAGAGACGAAGGGGGTGGATCCATGTGAGAATCCCAAATGAGCTCAAATAATAGCAACTTTAAACCCAGGCTAAACTGATTGCTAAAACTGCTTCACATGGAGAGCAAGCCCAAACACCCTGCATAGGAACAAAATAAATTTTGCTTTGCTTTAAATTTATATATGGCTTTTTTTAACACAATGCCGCATTGTCTCAACGCAGCTTTCAAATATTATATTACTTTAAAAGACGAATCCAAAATTGAGCAAGCCTAGGACGACAGTGGCAAGGAAAAACTCCAAGACTGGACACAATTACGCACTCATACCCACAACCACCCATCAGCAACGCAACGCTCCCATCCGCAGACGAGGTCTAACGACTAGACTCCTGCTTCACCTCCAGACTGGAATAACGATGGCCAAACTGCTGCAAAATTACATTCATTAGATTATTTAAAGCATAAGAACAGCGTTTTCACTCCCAAGGAGCTACGATACGAAGATTCTTGGGGCTTTCCTTCTTTTAACCCTGCGATGATCTTTAAGCTTTACTCATTAAATGCTGTGTGAAGGACAGAGCACCATTTGATTAGAAACCCTGAACCATGATTTCAACCTCTACAGTTCTAAGAACAGTTTTAGCATTACAAACAACTTTCTCATTTGAATTGCAGGAAATTATTAAAAGGTGTCAAAATATTCATTTAAAGTTTAGACTTTAGACACGAGAACGCTCACACTAGATACTAAGGAGAGTTTAAAAAAAAAAAAACGAGCAAATGTATGTAATTATATGGTAAAACAATCCAAAGCACAAATTCCAATGCATTATTCATCTCAGCATTTCATTAATTATTACTAACGTGTATTTAATTAAAGCAAGAATACGACAAGTCGCAGTTAGTGGCGCTTAATAAAACGAAGAGTCATAAATCGTTGCTTTCTGCATTCTTCACACAAATGGACTACAGTTAATAATTAATGTAAACGTTTAGCAGCAAGCACACCACAATCGCTTTTTAATATTCCGCAATGAATTTAAAAGACCTGGAGAGAAACGTGAGAGTTTGGTTTTTTCACCGGAACTCCCTTGTAAAATGAATCAGTGTGTCAACGTGACATTCGTATGGGTGTGTATGTAAGAGGTAGTAATTCGATCGTCCGTCACGTCACGGCTGTGATTGATTCTGCGAGTACAAGTCCATCTTATTGTGTCCCGTTCAAGCGCTATAAATAAGCAGCTGCATTCAGTGGCTTATGGAACAGTTGCTTTATTTTGCTTTATTTATTTATTTTTCAGATTGATGATGTCATTTAGGTTGGAATCGTTTTTTAACGCGACGCTCAAGTGATCAGTCAAGAGTACATGCACCGATTCAATCATCTTTAATGATGTTACCGTCATTCAAGTGATGATGAACATATTCTGCCCAAACTAATAACACGGCTTTATGCTTGACATGTCTTTATCGAACCTCTTACCATTCCAGATGGGCAAAGTATGCTAACCCTAAGGCTAAACGCTCAAATCTGCTCCTTTAAAGAACCATCTGCTCACGAAAACCTTGCCCCAGTCTGTTTGTTTACGTTGAACCTGACCAGTCACCATTTGGCTCAGTCCAGTGAGTCTGAATGAGTGAACGACCAAACCTACAAGAACCCAATCGTTCTAAAGATGCAGGTGAGATCGCGGATTGATTCCAAGTAGTTATTAAGGTCACGGCATGCTTTAATACTGCTCCTGTTCAGAGTAGGTATCAGGAAAATGTTACCGAAAGGGAAATAACCAAAAGGCAGAGGTGTGTGGGAAAATAGTCAGCACACTATTGTTGTTTTCCTTCATTACAGACGGTGAATCTGATGGCGCATTAGAAAGCAATCTGTGGGAAAAACACACCGGCGTTACATCTCAAGGTGAAATTCTGAAGCTTGGAAAAACGGGCGGAAGGTTTGACCTTAAAGAGGAGCTCTAAGGAAATTCCTGTAGCGTCAGGAGAACCAGGGCGTTTTGAACGGAACATCGATTTAATACTCAAATACTGCTTTAATACCAGACGATTTGTTCGGACGATAAACTCGCATCTACATGGCATATTAGTTTGGACAGCAAGTGCAGACAGAGGCTTGGGTTCCTATGGTTCCTATGTCGAAATATAACCTGTCTAAGGAGGCGCCAATACTACCATGGACTTTGGAGATGTTGCTTATAGAAAGGCATCGAAAAGTGCCCTCGAATCACTAGACTGAGTCCATCGCTCTGCTCGGAGATCTATTGCTGGTGATCTTTACAGCACTTCCCATTGCAGAGTACTAAAAGCTTTCCAGCAGCTCTATTTGAAATGCAGGGGCTAATTATTTCATTAGGAATTTAATTAAGAAGTCAGCTTATATCTCATCTATGATTTCTGTGAATCACAGGGACTGAATTACCTGCCTGGTACAGTTTCTATGGGTTACAGTAGTCCCAAAAACTGCTCGGTCATTTAAACGTTCAGTCTCTGGTCACCTTTAGACCTTCAGCCACGGTTTTGGTTCATTTTAACTTTTGACATCTTTTAACATTTTACTACCATTACCATTTCGTTCGTAATAAGCTTTTACTTTTTTTTTTACTTTTTATATTCTGCTGGACGTGAACACAAGCTGCATTTTATTCTGTTCAATTTTATTTTACTTTATTCGATTTTATAATAGCTATAATGTAATTGCTCAAGTTTTACACCGTTTACAAAAATTTGTCTAACCCTATTTTTTTCTCTGCTGTTTAAGTTTCGTGTTTATACACTATATATATCATTTAGATACAAAAATGTTGCATTGCAAGTCTCTCTATAAAACATTCTATACAGGTTAATAATAACAGGTACAGAAACATTAGGATATGGAGAAGAAATTAAGAAGATCGTAATCATGGGCAATTTTATGTGAAATGTGAAAAGCGAATCAATTTACGATTTTAAAAACAATACCATTTATTTTATAGATGTTTCTATTATTAAAATGTACATTTTGGCACACTGCAAACTCGTTTACGTACAGTAAAACTTTATAAAAATAAAGTTAGCTCAGACGGTAGCGAATAGCTATGCCTTGGTATTTATAATACTAAAGATCTGACACAGCGCAGCTTTATTCGATAAAAATGTTCAATTATTCCTCTTCTCTTTCATCATTGTCATTAAATCCATTTGCTCAAATGTACTTTATGGACCGACCTTGCAATGAACCGAAAGTCCAAAGAGCTGTGGTGCTTTTATTCCTGATTTAAAAGTAATCGAGCAGCCAAAGGGTTTTTCCTTTTTCGATACAACTCTATATTACTTCTGCCAAATCAAATAGTAAATCTTGTTTTGCTATGAGCAAAAGTTGCCATTTTGGTGATTTTGTTTCAGGCCTTATCGAGTACAGATCTGTACAACTTTGCTTTGTAAGCATTCGAAATGGAGCTCAACTCATTTGAATTTCAGCATGGGGTTTAACAGATGTAACCCTGAGCTTTAGCCGTCAAATGTTTTGTCTGGGCAAACGTGAATGTGCATTTCTCAAGAAAAGCCCTGAAAGCATGCTCCAGGAAAATAATTCCAGGAGCTTAAAAGAACAGACAAGCTGCTAATAAAACCACAAAGCATTTAAAGATCTTGGGGTTCATCAAGCCAGGATCAGAAACGCCCTTTTTATTCGTAGGATTTCAGCAGTTTATGCAGAAATGCAGAAAGAGTAAAAGTAAACAATGTTTATTAAAAGGTCCACATGGAAAAAAACCACTGTCCTTTAAAACGAAAAATTCTAATAAAGCTCAATAAAGGAAAATACTGTGAAGGACGCTGGAGATTCACTAGGCTTTCGGAAAGGCCGCGGCCCACCCAACTTAATCCAACCAATTATTTAGAGTTTGCAGGCTGTAAAATAGCTCTGAATTGTGGGAGAGCAGAATTAACCAGGACAGGTAGCTATAATGATGGTGTGTTCGTTAAAACACAGGAGGACAAACAAGACCAGAGTTACGCACTGGTTTGAATCGATGTTAACTTGACCTGACCGGTGAAAAAACCTTGCAATAAAAAACGGTGGATAATAAACGATGAGGATATGGAAAACGACGATGTGGTTATTTTATCTACAAACAAATACAAAATGCATACCATCAATTAGTTAATACAGCAAAGTCATAAAAGAAAACAAACCTAACGATGCGACCAATCAACAGAAAGCACAATACATACACAATGAACACAAAGAACAAAGCCACTTACATAATTTCGCACTCACAGGTGCATACAAACTCCTCAGTGCACACTGAAAACACAAAATGGCTGCCTGTACCCACTTTAAGCTATTAGCCCCACCCTTTCCTGTTGCAAAGCTTTGTGGTCCTTGGAGTCCCGTTTTTTTCTGCCATATTCAGCACAGATATTTCTGACAAGTAAGACGGGTTGCCTTTCAAACCAGAAATACGTCAAACGGTTTAAGAGGAGTCGTTTTACTTTAGCGTTACCGCCTTTGCACCTTTGTAGGTCTTATGTAGACTGATTTTGCGAGTTTATGGGTGAATACAGACATTAGGATCTAAAGGTATTCTCCGCTGAAAAAATAAAATTAACCCTTTGGCCACAGAAACAGCCTTCTCAAGTGAATCAAATGAATTAAGACCATGCGACCTCACGGCCTTCACGACCTCATGACCTCATCCACAAAAGCCTTATACACGTGTGATCAGGAGGGTGAAAATGTTTTGGGTGATATAACAATTGGATTCCGTTGTCTCACAAATATCAATTTTATATTCGATAAAGTTGCCTTTAAAGTTTAAACACTATGATCTCTTATATACATTTTTTACCTGCCATTAAAGGACCTTGCTATAAACAAAGGATTAAAATTGCAATCCAAATGCTCTGTTGTAGCTTCACCGTATCGTAATTAACCAAATTAAAGCATTCCTATTTTGTTTCTGAAGAATAACAATTACAAATAATGTCATTTTTCATGTATTAAAACTGAAACAATAATAAACTGTAGGTTATCCTCTTATCCCCTGCAGGTACAGAGTTAGAAGTAATATCACTGAAGATGGGATATAAGTTAGTGCGTGACGTATAATTGCACCCTCTGCTGTTCGGAAAATTCAACTGCATTAAATAGCATAATCAAAAAAAGATCGCGTCATGACAGTGCACACTGCCCCATCCCTACTAGACTGGTGATGGGGGGGAGGTGATTTATCAGTAAATCGGTGATTTACGACTGATCAGTTGTTCTGAACTTTACAGGTATTTTAACAGATCACCTGTAGAGCTCTTCTGGTGTGAAGCCATATTTTGGGCCTGAGTTTGGTCTGTCCATCACATACAAAAACATGATGATGGACTCTGCGATGCCTTCTGCAAGCGGCCACACACCATTCATCCAGAAACACTTACCCATGCCCAGACTGACTTTTTGAAGCTACAGTAATGTCAGAAGTAGATTATGGTGCACAAGCCAAGTGAATGGTGTGCTGGCCCAGATTTTCCAGCTGGTCTTAAACACCAACTTTTTGTTGCCCGAGGCCAGGAGCTGGCACTGACACACCACCTTACTGAATGGTTGGCAGAGGAAGATCCACAAAGATTCACATTGTGTGTGTGTGTGTGTGTGTGTGTGTGTGTGTGTGTGTGAGAGAGAGAGAGAGAGAGAGAGAGAGAGAGAGAAGTTGTTAACACTTCCACATGGGTAGCGTAGCTCCATGATCACGGTCCTGGTATGGCAGGTGGAGATCCAGCAATGCATCCTCCTCTGTACCAGATCTAATGATTAATCACTCAGATTTGAAATGAATTTGGGTTAAATGTAAACAAACATGTCCCGATGTACTCCTTCGTCGTTTTAAAGACGTTCCACATCTTCAGCTGGTCCTCCGGAAAAAGCATTAAAGGCTCTTTTTAAAGCAGGAAAAGTTCAAAGTTTCTCTAGAAGCTTTTCCAGGGCATAAGAGAGGCCAGTCATCCGTGTTTCCACAAAAGCCCAATGACAAGACCAGGGATGATTTTGGACCTGGAACACTTACCTTCATCATCTTTTAATGCATGGATTGGGTGGAGCTTAACACCATGCAGATCCAGTCCTATCAGGTGCCTCTAAGGTGAAATGGAGAGTCTCTTATGAACACAGTGATTAGGAGCCTTAAATATCAAAACTAAACATCAGGATACAGTAAATATGTCAGTATGTGCCGCCTCAAAAGGACCACAGGTTGATAGATTAAGCTTGTTTTAAAGGACAGGATGTTTTAACTACTGGGGACTTACAGGGC
The DNA here is from genome assembly GCA_034779995.1 of Parotocinclus haroldoi. NCBI lineage: Eukaryota > Metazoa > Chordata > Actinopteri > Siluriformes > Loricariidae > Parotocinclus > Parotocinclus haroldoi. The sequence continues at coordinate 11,287 of JAUZST010002063.1, read as the reverse complement.
TGTGTATGATCATCTCTATCTACACAAGTGACATCACTTGCAATATAAACGGACTGCATTTTTTAATATTTTTAGTTTCCTCGTACAGGGTATAGAAAAACGCAGATGTTTGAAGTTTTAAATAATGCTCCTCCATGTCCTATGGACTGTAAATCATAGTAAACGAAGTACAAACCAGAATCAATTGCAGGCGTCCATTCTTTAAAGATATGCGTTTGGGAATATGGCGTAAGATAGCACCCTCTGGTGTTCAAAAAATGTAATTCGTCAGAAAGTCGTGACCCTGTTTTTATGGTTGATTGTTGTTTGTGCAAAGAAAAAAAAAAGATGTGTTTTCCTGTGTGTAGATAGTGTGCTTGTGTGTGCGTGTGTTGATAAGTGGGGGAAAAACTATCAAGCCGTATTGATTAGGTTGTGTCGATAAGGACCAAATGCATGTTACACATAGAAAACATTTCATTCAAAGACAAAATCTGGAAGTGCTCACTAGCGTGCCTGTGCTCTAAGGGTTAAATTCTGACTAAACTTGCCATTCGTACAGGAACATAATGTGCAGATTCTAAGCCTGAGCCATAGATAGGATTAGGTAAGCACTTTATTCAGCCATGTTCATGACGATCTTTCACACATCTTAACTAGAAAATCAGCATAATGCCAACAATTACTCTGCGTGTTTGACATGGCAAATGAATCCCACAGAACGGCGTTTGTAGCCGCTGACAGTGAGCACTTTCTCCACGTTCAATCAGGGCGGGAAATCAGTGTGTGCGCGTGTGTGTATAGAAAAAGAAGGATTGTGTGCGGTTATAATCCGTCACAGCAATTCCCACTCTGATCTTATTACACTGATTCCGACAGTCGAGCTCGTCAGCAAGGGAGAAATAGAAGAGTAAGAAACGGTGTGTGTGTGTGAATAAATAACGCCGGAGCGCTTTCATTTGAAAGCCGTGTTCTTTCATTCAACGCGAGCGGATGCATAAATAAGCCAGCAATAAGAATCACTGTTCGGCCATTTTATATTCATAGCGAAAGCGAGCTGGATTTGTAAAACCATCCGGAATGCTCGGCATCAGAAATGACCCTCTAATCCATCTCTTCTCAGCTCAAATCTGATCGGTTTTGTTCCGTCTCTAAAAATGACATTACCGGGAAGATAAGTCAAGACAAAACCTTCAGAGGTAACAAGCTCGCGGAAAAGGGGTGCGGGTGAAGAACGCTTCAGTTCCACACGTACTAATCCACTTCCTCCGGTGAGAATGACCACTTGAAGACATGAAGGACATGCTCGATTGCACTTTCACTAAACCATGGCTGAAGCACCTCTGGTGGAAAGGTTCCTCCATCCAGCTAATGAGGATTCTCAGGCTTCTAACCTAAGCGAGTGGAGGTCTACACTGAGTCGTTCTCCAAAATCACCCTAAAGATGACCGGGTCCTGACAAAGTAATGCACTCCGTGTGTAGTTGCTCCCACATTTAACAGTTCTGGGGATTCATTTGGGGACCAATTTTACCCCTGAGAACTACACTTGTCCCAGGGCCTTTTTCGATTGCATTCGCACCACCAGTAGGAACACTGAAGTGACACATGGCTTTAGAAATGGCTCTTTTTCAGAGTTCTTAGAAAGTGCCCCCTTATACAGGGATTTTTTAGCGTCTTTTCTCTGCAAATAATAACCCTGGGTTAATGCAAGTATGTTGTGACTTGGCATTTGGAAATAAAGGCTAATTGTAAACCAGCAGCCGTATAAACAACAGATATTTGGAAAAAACACAGACCCAACCAGGGGTCTGTCACAGGGAGAGTGCCACGCTGTGTCTTCTCTGAGATGCATTAAGTTCTGAAATGAAAAGAACACACTCGCTGGAGGAAATCAGTATGGAAAATTACTTCAAAAGATACTTTCACTGAAAGAGAACAGGCACTTATTACGCATAATGAACCATTATTTTTCTTTTGTTATTATGTGTGTGTACATGTCTACTCTGCTGGGGCGTTAAAAGAAAAACGGGCATTCTCTGTTTTTGGTTTTTTTCTCTTTCGATTTTTCGATGTTGAAAGGGAGCCAAAAGAAAAAAGAAAAAAGAAAAAAAGAAAAGAGCTATAAAAAGAACCCATGAGAAAAGAAAAAAAACTATTATTGAATTTTCCCTAAAAAAAAAAAAAAAAAAGATTTCCAATGAATCACAAGTCATATTCAATTTACTATTCATATTTTTAACCTTGTTTACTAAGGGCTCCCTTAATAGCATTGTTAGCGTTCTCTTGAATTGATTAACTCATCTTTCAGTCTAGTGCCATTATGCTAATCTATTTCAGTAGCCAGAGTGATGAAGGGTACGAAGGACACACTTAAGTGCACTTTCACCAAGTATCAGCCTAGCAGAGGTACCTCTGTTCCTCACCTTCTGATAGATGAGCCTCGAAAGCTTCCAACCTCCATGGAGCTAGACAAGCCACAATCACAGCCGTGTTAGCATGGAGGCTTTTAGCACCTGCACTTTGTGTGAAACAGCAGGGTTCCAAAATAAGGGTTCACTAACATGACCCGTTTTTACACCATTAGTACAAGCTTTTATGTTACATCCTGAGCCCACTCCCTCCAGTTAGTCATAAAATAATGTTTTTTTTTTGTTTTTTTTTAAATCCTAGTGTTTTCTTAGCATGTAGGAATTTGAGTAATTTTCAGTCACGCATTAGCCGTGCTATACGCCAGGTATTTCATTCTGCTGGAAGAAAAAGCCTCTGTTTTCACAGGGAAAGTGGGGGAGAAAAAAAGATCTCGAGTTTGGTCCCTGATTTATAATGGAGATACGTTTTATAAATCCACCTTCAATTGAAAGTATTGCAGTCCGTGTAGCTTAGCACATGATATACATATATTATTATATACTATAACCTTAAAAAAGGTTTCATAAAACATTAATATAAAACTACAGAGGGGCAAACTCATTAACATAAAGCCTATTTTATATTAGAGTACCGAAAATCTCACAAAACGTATTGAGCAAATACGATTATTATCACAACCATGGCTTTTCTTTGCTGTTTTCCAACACTCATCACGCCCTTCATGTGACTCCCTACAGCCTGCCTTACGGACGTCTTCATTTAGGACGATAGAGTGCAGGAGAATTTCGTAGTGTTTATCGCTTCGTACATTCATTCACTAATTATCTACCCCGGCAACTCTGGGCGCAAGAGCAGGACGAACCCTAAATGGAGCGCCAATCCATCATAGGACACGCACACACACACTCGTGCACACAGTCACAGACTAAGGGCTACATTTAGAGACACCAATTAACCTAACACGCGTGTCTTTGGACTGTGGGAGGAAACCGGAGTACCCGGAGTAAACCCACGCAGAAACACTTTGTAGTTCTGTAAATACAGTCTGTAGTCCATTTGTTTCTGTTATTCCGCTTTACACTGTTCTTTAACGGTCAGATCAGATCACTGATGTGGTGCTGGTATGTTAGCGTACGCTTTTCTGGTACCAGTGGATCAGACACAACAGTGCCGCTGGAGTTTTAAAACGCTTCACTCCCTGTCCACTTCATTAGAGACATATCCTTATTGCTCCACCTTGTAGATGTGAAGTAAGAGATAGCAGCTCGTCGTTCTCAAACTCTTCACCAGTGCTCACAGGGAGCTGCTGACACTGTGGTGTTTAAAAACTCCAGCAGCACTGCCGTGTCTCATTTCATCCTTTGTGTAGTCAGCACAGATGCCATGAAGGAAATCGTTTGGAAAGTCTGCATAAATAGCTGCTGCCAAGAAAAATTGGTGCCTATTCGTTATAATTCGTTATAATCTAGTAGCAATTCAACTGCACAAAAACTGCCCTTCAAACTCGGATTTGTTCAAAGTCAGGATTTAATTTCAACAGGATTAAAGAAAGAAAGTGAGGCAAACAAGATTCATCCATGCTGATAATCCATGATTGTTTTTTTATGCTTATGTAGTTAAGAGATGACATGGATGCTTGTTGTGCTGTACACACTGTATAAGAACAATTGTTTATATAACGTGCTAATTGTTTATATAACGTGCTATTTAACTATGCAACAATTCCAAATTTTGAAAACTTCCACTTAAAATAACGGAGTCTTTGTAAACTTTAATAAAGTACCAGTCGTTCAATGCGGCGACTCTCGCTGGGTCATCCATCTCACATTTATAGGATGCGAGGTCACCTAGTCGACACCAAGACAGATTAAGGGCCTTGTCCCCAATACATCACAGGACCGAGGGAGTATTTTATCACACGTCCTGCCCCCACTCCTTCCCTAGGGTGCCTGCGAAGGGGGGTACGAATGCTCACACATCCGCCGGCGGGAACCTGAGAGTCCAAACCTTGCCAAGGTCACTCACTCTCCCTCATCATTTGTGTGTATGAGTAAATAGAAGGAAGGAGCAAGGTTGAGATGAGGTGATTCCGTCCCCCGATGAAAGCATAATGCATGTGAAGTGAATGGAGGTCTTCCAGAAAAACAGAGAACAAAAGCAGCCTGGGGAAGACTAATCGCAAACAGCGTAGAGAAAAATACAGATGGAGAGATGGATATGATTCAGACAGATGGCTGAGGTTAAAGGTGACATCACTAACACTCCAGCTGTGTTACTCTGTAGTGTCTGCAGTAAAAGGAACCTGAGTGCAGGTGAAGATCTTGCTGCGTATAGGGGAGGATATTGGAGAGCACAACTGAGCATTGTGTAATCTACTATATATAATATTGGTATTCTGTAGATGCCTTCACACCAGAAAAAAAAAACAAGTCTTTTCATAGTTTTTCAGCGTTCACACCGCAGGAACTGGGGATGATTATTGTTCTTAGAACTCAGTGTATAGAGATATTTAGCTTCTACTTCAAGGTACTTTTCTCAGCACATAGGAACCCCGAGTTACTTTGCAGTGATTGACAGACAGACAGGCAGACATACAGACATACATATAGACAGACAGACAGATGGGCAAATAGCTAGCTAGCTAGCCAGACAGACAGACAGACAGACAGACAGACAGACAGATAGATAGACAGTCAAATAGGCAGGCAGACAGACAGACGGATGGACAGACAGACAAATAGGCAGATAGACAGACAGACGGATGGACAGACAGACAGACAAATTGGCACACAGGCAGAAAGGCAGACATACATATAGACAGACAGACAAATAGGCAGAGAAACAGACGGACGGACAGACAGACATACATATAGACAGACAGACAGGCAGATCCCTTTATAGTTCATGTTAAATAAGCCAAACAAACAAACAATATGACACGGAAGAGGGACAATGCCATATTGGCTGTGTTACCTTCTGGTTCTCCTCTGGTTCTCCTCTGGTTCTCCTAGTGCTGCCGGAGTCTAATGCTGCACATGGCATCAGTGATTGTTAATAGACTCTGTGCTCCTAACCAGTAAGTAACTACATTTTCTCTTTTTCTCCGAGCTGATGTTCCGGGACCAGCTCCAGCACCACACACTTAGATGTTCCTCTACCTCGGCATCAATCTAACTGGTTTTCATCAACAACAACCAGTCCCACCATGCCCGGGCCAGACCAGAGTGCATTGACTCCCTCCATCATTAGACGATGTTCCTCTAATAACTTCCCGCTAAGCACTCGTTATCTCAAATCTTTAGCATTACTTAAATTAACTGTTATTACTTACTTGATTTTACTATTAATACAAGCTTAAGCCACCCAAGGAGGATGGGTCGCTCTTTAAGCCTTGGTCCTCCCAAGGTTTCGGGATTGGCATTTTAAGATGATAATAATATTGCAAGGCAATCATCGGTCGTTTCAGTGTCATGGATGGGAAATTCGTTACTTCAGTGCTCCCCCCTACACAGTTGGTTTTTGTTTTATTTTGTAAAAGTGCCTTATAATGTATCTATATTGTTGCAGCGTGAGTGGACGCATGTCCGTCTGTGTGATTGGGCCCAGCAATGCATGAGCTAACCTCCTGTGACCCTGAATTGCATTAAGCAAACATGGAAAGTGCGTGAGTGAGTGGTAAAGTGTCGGTGATTAATGAACCTGAGAATGAAATGTGTGATAAGAACACAGATGGTGTTTGTCATCTGCTAATGGTTAATTACCAGTTTACAAAGGGTCATGGCAAGAAAATCAGCAGCGTGTGCTTGTCTCCAGCCTTACAGAGCGAGTCTGTAGAATATAAAGACGCAAGAAGCTGAGCAAAAAGGCAAACCGTCTACAATTGGAGGGAATCCAGTACCCTCTCAACGAGTGGGCGTCCCGCGAAGACACCAAAGTACAACATGCAATGCTGAAGGCGCCCCGCCAAGAGAAGAGAAGGACAAAAGCTGCGTCTCTCACTCTCTCTAGTCATGTGTCAGCTAGAAAAATGTGTCAGTGGGGCTGTGGGAACCTAGTTAACCTTGTCCTCATGGGTAGCTATCAATTGTTTATTTGCTTTTCAATGATTTCAAGCATGTTCACATTTATAGAGCATATATAGCATTCTAGCATATATAGAACGTCTCAGAATTCATAGAGCTTCCTGGTTAAATCCAGATTCTGGGATCTGCAGGACCTGGGTTTAAAGTCCAAGTGGGTGCATGAACTGTACCTCTGCCTGCACCCTTCGAATTCAGGATTTACCTGTCTAGGCTTTATTATCTAAATTTGTGTATACGTATATATACACACTTTGTTTATGTTTTATATGATCTATAGTAATATTCATATGTTCCTGTATATCTGTTACACTATTTGACATTGCGGTATTTGAATTTCTGGTCGGTTCCGTGCTATTCACTGATGATAAAATCGAATCTGTCAGTCTATCTAAGCTGCAGTCTTTTGCTCACAAGTCTGACCAGGATAAGCAGAAATAAAACATAGTGCTTTTCCTTGATAGGCAACAGAATTAAATTTTCAGGTCGTATTTGCCCCAAGACCTTCTGTAAGTCTTCCCAGTGGTATGACTGATTTATACGCTGTTGCTTTGTCTGACCTCATACTAAAGCACATCCCACAAGAGTTTAATAAGGCGTACACTCTGCCATCCCGTCTGTTACGTCCCAGTCTAGGGTTGGAATGCCAAAACAGGAAAGGATTAAAATTCAGGGGAGTCTAAAAAAAAAAGGCTAACAATGCTCATTATCAGAAAACAACCCCAAAGAATGGACAAAAACGATATACGGTCAGAGTGTGCGATCCCGGGGGCAAGCGCAAAGAACCAGGGTCAGCACCCGAATCACCAGGAAGCGTGTTTAAAACAAGCTTAAACGAGTGAGCGTCCAAAGCACGAATTAAATTAGGATTCCAACACAAGTTTTGGATTCTGTGTGTAAATGATTCTCAGTGCGAGTTCCAAAAATCCAACAAGCGCAAGGCAGAGGCAGCACCACTCCCAGTGCATGCTCTGCTTTTGTGCTACATCACCCTGCATAGTTCCCTTTTGACCCTTTTCCCTTTCCACGGCCGATTTTCCGTCCTGCGTTCAGTCCCCTATTTTTTTTCACATCTGGTCTCTCACCACTATGCTTCCGTCTCGTTTTTACCCGCTTTGTCTTTTTTTAGCCTGTTATCCTGTCCTTTCTTGTTTTGTGTACTGTGAGGTCACCAAACTGACCTGTTTGTCAGTTTGTGTTGCGTGCTTAGTCCCTGTCATGTTAGCTGTTAGCTTCTGATGTCCTCATCTATAGCCACTATTATAGGTTTCTAATCGCCAAAGACTTGTCCTTGTTAGTGCTCGGTGTATTTATTACGTATAGACGTGGTCACATGTAGTCCTCAGTCCAAACTTGTCATTTTGCCCACCTCAGCCCTCCATGTAATCCTAATCAGGGAGCCTGGACTGGAATTCACAGGGCACATACAGTACGCAGATTTTTGTACATGCACAACCTGACCTTCACGTTGCAAGTGCCACCTGGGATTCGAACCCACAAAGCCAGAACAATAGCCAGTCTCCAGTTAGCCAAAGGGATGGCTGGGTTCAAACCAGACAGAAGTGACTGTGGTTTATTTAGACTGGAAGAAAATCTTTCAGACTGAAGTCTTTTGGCCAATTTCAGCACCTGAATCACAGAGCTCCTTGTTGTGGTCTTATAACAAAGAAAATCCTGGTGGAGTACAGATTTTTAGCTGAGAGTCGCTGTCTGAGCAACCCCTTCTTACACACAACACACATACAGTATACACACACAACACACATACAGTATACACACACACACACATACACATACACACTCTCACTGTACACACGCACAGGGTTTCAATCTGCTGAGGCGGGTAAAATCCAGCCCTTTGTGAGGGATCTCGGCCCCGAGTGTCAGCAAAATGATCCTGTCATATCAGAAAACAAGACACTCAGATCTTGCTGCTGCCTCCAGCCCTTTCTCGCTCGCTTTCTCTCTCCGCCGGTGCAGCGCGGCAACAATGCGAGCCAAGACAAGAAAGAAAAGTTTGGCGTGTTCCAGAGTAAATACTCTGACTCAGTGTCAGTCGACGGTGCCCGGCTTGAAACTGCGCTGCTTTCTGATGTTTGTTTCTCGCTAGACAGAATATTTTAGCAAACCCCGCAGGGTTGCCTCTCCACGGCTAACACATTCAGCTTGGCATGTGCTAGCACCCCATCGGTTCACTTCCGCAGTCTGTCTCTACGTCAGGCTTTTGCTTCGCATTAGCTTCTTCAGGATATACAGCACATATACAAAGCACAGACTATAGCCATTGGCAAAAAAAAAAACACTTACATAGAAATGCTGGATTGCTGCTAAAGTCGTGCAGTTCCTTCTCATGCAGGAAATGGATGTAAACGATTACAGGTGAGCTCTGATTAGACACTGGATCTTACCACAAAAGGGCATAGCAGTCTTTTGGGTGGTGTGCCTCTTGGTGAGATATCGATGACTGCTAGACATGCATTTAAAACATTTTTCCCTGGTGACAGACTTTGAAAGGGGGCGCATTATCGTACTGAGAGAATAAGGATGGCCATTTTGACTAATTGCTTAACATCTAGGCAGTTCTGACCTAGCTGTTTAGAGCGACAAATACAGGTTTGGGAACTGATGATGGTCGGGTCCAGCTGCTGGCGTGATGATCTGGAGATCCATTGTATACGAGAGTAGGGTCTCTTGAACCACCCACCCACAAAGAGGGATCCAGTCCATCGCAGGTCCACTGGGCCGCTTTGGAGATGTCAGCTGGCCTATGCCTGCCACTGGAAAGTGGAGAAACCAAGAGAAACACCAGAAGCCCTGCTCTTGAATAACGAAAACGATCCTGTTCCACATCAACTACTGAGATGTTTTTTTTTTACACTTAAGTAGCCGATTTAAGTCATAGACTCTAAATACATCCAATATTTCCATAGAGGTAGACGGTGTCTAGCTAAGTAGTATTTTATCTGCCCCTGAGCTAATCAATGACTCATTTAAAAGGATTATAAAGATTTTCTCCCTCAGGATGCTGTACTTACTGTATCCAACCCACCCTCAATTTCTGCTCATGCAGCACTCGTTGTTCCGATCAATACACGGCTCATTCAGCATCGCACTCACACACACACATACACACACACACACACACAAACACAGAGCACAGGGAGCTCACCACAGCTCAGCAGGACCATCTCACACTGCTGCTTTTGATTTCTCTTCCTCCATCCTGTAACTGCTTCTTCCCTCCAGCATTGCTTTCACCAGAGATGAGAGGAAGAAAGAGGGGTGACTGTTGTCGTGTTCAGTGTTTTTGAAGATGGACTGGAGCGTGTGTGCTCTCACACACACACACACACACACACACACACACACACACACACACACACACACACACACACACAAAAAAAAAAGGGAAAAGGGCAATATGAAGCTAGTAATGAGGTAAAATAACTAAATCACGCTGTGATTTTCAACAGGTGATTGTAATCGTGATTTGGTACTAAATCAGCAACCGGGAGAGGCTGAGTCTTTGAATCAATGAGTCTTTTGGGTCGATCAGTTTAACCATTTAATCAACAAATGTGTGAGAACATTATTGAAATGTTTAAAAGCAATATTCCCCAAAGAAGGATTGGAAGGGATGGAGCATATTTATTTCTCCATAGTGCATAATATCATTAAATGATTCCGAACTTGAAGGATTTTCAGTGCATAAAGAGCGAAGCCACATAACCAGAGAGGGGCGATCTCTCTGCGCTCCCTCAGATGGCACTGCGTGAAGAACTGTCCTTCATCAAAAGGGATCCAACCTTTATCAAGCTCTACAATACAGAGTTACATTCACAAACCCCACTTAAAACTTTACTGTACCAAAAAAGAAGGCTCGTGTTAACCCTGTCCAGAAGTGGCGTTGACTTCTCTGAGCTCGGGGGCATCTAGGATGGACCGTCACCCGCTGTATTGTGGACAGACCAATCAGCATTTCAGATCCGTTTTGGAAGAAAAGAAAGAGGACCTAGACTATTTCAAAAGCAAGGGTCTATGAGGGAATAGGGTCGGGTCAGGACCCGTGGTAAATGCTATCACACATTAAAAAGTTGTGCTTGCAGGAAGAATAAAACGTAGTAACACCTGAAACTCGCTTGATATCCTCTGTGCCAAAACGTCCTACGCTTGTCGGGAGAAGAAACGGCAACATTACAAAGGGGTAAATGTTTTTTTTCTTTTCTCCTAATGAATCGCAGGTGTGAAATGCAGGAATGGATGTTTATTAACAAATGAAATAAAGCTCTTGTAAAACATAACATATCTCAGGTTTAAGCTGTCTCCAGTGAAATAAAAGACATAGGAAGTGAAAGAAACAAATACAAAACACCCAAATAAGAGCATCTTGCATAAAGCTTTTTAATATATTCACACATTTTATCCATCTAGCACCCATGTTGTATCGAAAGGCATCTAAAACAAGTATAACGCAGGACACCTACTCACAGACCATGTGCTAGCTCAGGTCAGGACCTGCATGTGAGAAAACATCTGTAAAGGTTTACGTTGTTTATGATGTCCGAGTTGGGAGGTGGTAATGGCTTAAAAGTTTATGGAACAGCCTCTGCGTATGCATTTCCTTGTGCCATGTGTTGGATGGTGAATTATTTACTAAGTCTCAAGCTGCTCTGTTTCTCTGACCCATTTTCCCAAAAAAAAAGCTCAGTGTCAACCCTGGCTGGCCGGATAACGAGCAGGTGGAGGAGCAGAGGCACCTGCAGACCCTGATCTCCAAATACATTCTGCTTCCATGTCTATACTCCTCACTTTCAGACTTCCTCTCTGCATCAATCCATCACTCATCATCCATATATA